>JAMKCH010011591.1:0-149490 GCA_023653785.1 Ophioderma brevispina
ATAAACCATAAGTGTGTATTTTTTCTTGCAGTAGCATAAGTGTAATTTTTCTTGTATTTTCGTTTTTCATCCATTGAGAACAGGTCCCACAAGGAGTATAATCTCACTGCAAATTACCTTCAATCTTCAATCAATTGAATTTTTTGGTTCATCATGGAATACAGCATAAACAATATGATAGATATTTATGTAAATAATGCACTACAGTGAAAACAATTCTTACAATATTACTCAAAAATATTTTGCATACAAGTAAAGATGTTAATGATATATTATAAATGGAATTTCAAAAGAGAGTAGATAAGTGGTAGTACATGGGGAAATGTAATTAATGTTTTGGTTTAGTTTTTTTCATATACAATTTGACACCAATGTTTTTCCAATACAGAATTTCATGGAGAATCTGAAAATCATGGGTGTCATTTTTTAAAATGTGTTCTTGGGTGTTTTATAAGGGGGCAAAATTTGTACATGGTAAACAATAAAAGTGTTCAAATTGTTTTAAATTTATACCAATCTGTTCGTTTGCTCATACGGTTTCTAAAAAGGTATAGTTTGCTATATTTATGACATATTGTTTTAGTACAATAGGCTCAAGAAAGTTCAAGGTCATTATTTATAGAATGGTCCGATTGTGTTGAAACTGGTTTTAAATCGTTCATTGGGTCATACTTAATAAGAAAATGTATATAGATCTGTGTTTCACCTTTCAAAGTGAGACTTTTACTGGTCTCCCATAGACCCTGTGGACCACGGCCATATTTGCCCTCTTAATTATCATCAATATGTCATTGACAACGCGACCTGTATATTTATCGGCTTCTATATAGTAAGGCGAACAATTTGGCACCATTTTTAAAACAAACCGTTAAATCTGAAGTTTTACCCCCAGTGTGACCTTGAACCCGTTTGCCTTGTAACTCTTTTACTATAACCCTCAGGTATGGCAAACTATACCTTTCTGTAATCATTGAAAGGTACTGAAAATGATGGTATACCTTAAAACACATTTTGGCCCCTTTTGTATTTTGACCCCTGTATAAGCCTTTCCCCTAGAATACATCCAAGAACACATTTTAAAAAATGACACCAATGATTTTTGGATTCCTCATACAATTTTGATTTAGAAAAAACCTTGGTTGCAAGATTGTATATGAAATTTTCACAAAAATACAGTTCCACATGTACTATGGGATAATATAAGTGGAAAATATATTTAAAATAGCAAAGTAAGGATGTCATATTACTGCTGTACCGTTAGGTGTATATTTTTACTGAAAACTAGTATAATTTCACCAAAGCTTGTCCAATTAGGGGCCGGCTGAAAATTGAAAAACAAAAATCCAAGGCGCCCCCCCCCCGGGTCCAACGTTCAAATTTAGTCAAAACTTTCATCCTTTATTTTTCACACTGGGAAGTCTTGGGTAGTAAAGCTGATCGCATAACGATGCACATCAACTTCTTATATAACGAAAACAAACACAAAAACACGACGGAGAAGCCGGACATGTTGTTAATATGCAATTACTTTTACACTTTTACGGTTAGGACATGAGTTGCAAAAAATTCTACAGTGATGATTGCTCGCCGATCATCGATTGCGGCAGAGGGATTATGATCAAGAGTCGCGTTGAATCCCTTCCTTTTGTTCGGGTGATGATAAACAGAGTAAAATAGGATGGCGGAAGTCAATGTGCATTCCTTCTATATATCTAATATATATATATATATATATTATATATATTAATATCATATATATATTATTATAATATAATATATATATATACTATATATATATCTTTCTTCAATTGTAGATCAATTGTCAAGGTTATATACTCTGACAAAGCCTTATTTGTTGGTGAAAATGTACTAGCATCAAAATATTGGCCCATGCGTTAGTGAAATATTATGAAATTTCAGATTTTGGTTGATAACTAAACTAGTATTTTTAGGAATGTGGATATTGTATTGCATAAAGCATTTGCTTGCATATGGCTTCAATATACCTTTTTGTGATCCCCCCTTAAAGTGGGACTAGATAAAAGATAGTCCGATGGGCACCATAGAAACTAACTTTTTTTTCTAGTCAGGCTTACCAGTTCGATTTTCAAGCTTATGGTTTGGTTCCGTGGATTTTTGGAATCAGCAAATCTGAAAAAACCTTTTTACCATTTTTGCTGTACTGTCAGAGTAAAAATATCACTAATTTTGGTAACCTTCGCCAACCATAACATAATTGCCTTATGGTGTTTCGAATTCACATTTTAGGCATGATATCTCACATTACTATTAACCATCAGTATCTCTGCACTTCAGATAAGGATAGCTTGTACTGCTTTAATAGAGTCAAGCCCGTGATAGTCGTATCTCGTGACAAACAATACGCTTTTCAAAAAACGTTATTTGATTGTTTGAATAGCTGACATTAACTGAGCCATTTTACTGGCGGCCGAACGTCACCCCAGATTCCGTGCCTATCCCTTCTCAATTGTTGAACCTTAAACAATTCAACCCATTCCCTAACCGCCGGCCTGGAGAACCCGCAACGAGGTAAGGCAATTCTGGAAATTTAAAACACCTATCCATGGATTGGATCACCGTCTCCTGCTTGCCATCCACTGATACGATTTCTCCGTTACACGATGAGTCGGGCAAAGTGAGCAGCATGGTTTATGTCGGAAATACTAGATGCAGTTATCTGATCGTCATTTATTCATGACTTTGAAGCCCCACAGGACAAACGAACGTGCACGGTACTATGAAAGAAGACTGGTTACGCTTAAGTGGAAATAGTGAAAATCAGCCAGTTTTACGACAGACCATAAATGTTTTCACACTCGTATTTCCTTGTACTTTTTAAACGTTTGGATAGTATCTTTTATTAACATTCTTTTTAATTACATCATTAAGGCAATTAAAACAATAAACACTAGTTTTATATTGTTTCTTGCGAAATATTTATCGAAATACAGAAGCATCGTGTGTGAGTTATGACAAATATGTGATGAAGAACCATTGAGCTTTTTGAAGTTATGTCTAAATATTGCCAAACTTCTCCGTTGAATTACATGCAAAATGTAAAATCCATGAACCCCATCAAAATATTCTTTTGGTATGAAAGGTGTTAGAATTCGTTTCAACGCAGCCAAAAATGGCCAGATAAGTACACTCGTTTAAATAGAGATTTGAAGAAAAGTGTTTATTTGCCCCCCTACCCGGGTAATGTTAATGACCGACGCGTAATGTGTAAAACGCGTGAATGTAATAAAAAGTGACGCGTAATGTAATCAAAAAAAATTGGACGCGTGATGTAATAAAAAATTTTCGTGTTAATGCATAAAATTAATTGACGCGTAATGTAATAAAATAGGCGTTATGTAATAAACATGGATAATATACTTCGAATTTAACTTAATTTCAAGCAAATTAAAATTTCATTCAACCACGGCGCATCCAGGGGCGTACGCACGTGCGCACGAAAAAACCTGATCAGGTACTTTCGGATAATTTTATTCCACCGCACCCCGTTAGCATGCTATTTCTGGTTTTATTGAACTATGTTAACATTAAGTGAAATAGCTGAAATAGCCGCCATTTTCATTCAAGGTCAAGACTTACATTTGAGCTATTAAAAGTTGCAAAATTGAAGGTATCATACACGAAAACATTATTGAGACACTTGGGCATCTTTAAAATCGGTTGATATTAGCCAATTGAATGAAAGTGCATATGCTTTGTACTCTATAGCTCGTGTTGGTTTGTAGCATTATATCGTCGTGGGTTCTGATACTGTCGAATCGCATAAATTGATAGTTCTGAGAAAACGGCGTGTTGAAAGTTTGAGTTACTAGGATATGCGTGTAATTAAATGAAATAACAGGAAATGTTATTTTAAGTGGTGTATGATAAGACTTGAATGGTTACTAACTGATGGCAGTATTAAAATACCAAGAAACAACTGTTATCTTATCAAATGGCCACTGAACGTGAATCGACAGTTGTCAAACCCAAATGTTTGATTCGCTGTATTCTAAGGAGTCGATATACGTATTCGACTGCATGAAACCCGGTGATTTCTAATGTGGTATGGGGAATTACTAAGCTACGGGATTTTACTATTTAAAATGATGATGCCGAATGAGCCACAGATGATAAGAATAACGATGGCGGTGATGATGGTGGCAATAACGATGAAATAAGGAACATCGAAGCTTGTCGACGACAATGATGTACTGATCGATGATGATGATGATGATGCTGATATGATGATGACGACGATGACGAGACGATGATGATGATGATTTAGACCACGACGACGGCGATGACGATGTCTAATGCATTGTGTCCGAGTTGTTGTTTCTGCTACAAAACAGTGCAAATTTGTATACAAACGACTTCCATAAGCGGTTAAAATGGGAACATTCACTGTTGCATTATCGTTCGTGTAAAAACATAGCGCAGACTCCGGGGATCAGTACTCATAGACAAGGGGTATCATCCGTGTCAAAGAATCCAAGTAAAAAAGGGTAGTTTTCAGGATCAGGGCACGACGTACGTAACGTGAAAAGGTCTAAAAATCACCCAAAATCAAGGAAAAAGGGTTGTATTTTCTAAATGATGACTTACGCCTTTAGGGTCCCTATTCATTTCAGCATAACGAATTTTAAAAAGTGTTTTTTTTTTTTTTTTTTTTTTTAATTTTTGCTTTCAAATCCCTAAATTTCCAAATGTTTCAGGCGCTACGCGCGGAAGAAACCATACACTTTTAGTACGGCCTATCCACTACCCCATGAAAAATCGGACAAAAGATTGTAGTCAATCTAGGTGTATAACTTTTTAAAATAACTTTTGGGACATAATCCGTGTGCATAATTGCGCGGATTCAGCAGTTTTCGGGGAAAATGCCGATTTATCGCTGCACTGACTAATGCGGAAATAAGTACCGAAAATTAACGTTCTATAAACTGCGAATTCTCCGGATCCTTTAGACCCATAGGAAATTGTTTGAAAAACGAAATACCTCAAGGTTTCTGCGACCGCACCGTGCCGCTTACGACTATCCCATAAACCACCTTAATTTTAATAGTTCAAATAAAACCTGACACGACTGGACCTATTTTACTAGTTATACCGTCGATCAATTGGCCTATATGCATTTTAAAGTGAACCACTACACAATACAAATTGTTTTTATCAAATTGGCACAATAAATTATTTCGGAACGCAAACCCATTGCTTGGCATGGGTTCCGCGCTTCGCGCCGCGAGATGAGAATTCTCTGTGACCACTTTAACCCCATCAAGTATGTGGTACTTGTTAGAAGCCCATAATCATACCTATGATTTTGTTATAGTGAATCACTTACAAATTTCAAATTTATATTTCATCAAAATTCGCATGAAAATGTGCGTTGGGAAAGTGAAGCTTGCATGTAGAGCAAATTATGGCCGCTCAGCAGCCATATCGTCGACTTTTTAGACTAGTCGTGACCGCCGTCCTGAGCAGGGCCGTAAGCCAGGGGGGGGGGGGGGGGGGGGGGGCCGACCGCACCCCCCCCCAACAACAAATGAAAAAAAGGTACGCTTTATGATGTGAAGGTCCGCTTGTCATTTGAAGGTCCGTTTTGCCATGTTGAACGTTTGTGGTTTGCGTAAAATGTGTTGTTTTAAGGGGTGTGGTGCTGTTATATGAATGGAACGAAGTAGCTGCTAATCCATTACATTACGCATAGGTGATGTTATTTTACTGCTTTTGACGATGGGATGAGTCTACCACCTACCACATATCTCCCCCCCCCCCAAACCACCCCCCCGTCTTCAGAATTTTGGACGACGGTGAAAAATTAAGGGTACTGCGAGTGCAGCGAGGCTTGAAAAAAATGGATTCGTTTACGCAAAAGGTCCGCTTCTGGCAAATACCGCCACCCCCACCCTAAATTCCTGGATACGGGCCTGGTCTGAGAATTGTTTGATATGCCCCTGGCTCAAAATGCATTCCTTTTAAATCATTTTCCTCGGATACATATCAGCTGAAAATTACATTACCCAGATATTTTCTGTGTGTGGTGACACAGCTCAGACACGCCTCTCTGGTGTCCAAAAACAATATGGTTTTTGGGGTTTTACGCATAAAGAGGTAATAATTGCATCCATTACTTGTTGAGGGTATGGAGAAAGGACAATACTGTTTAGTGGTATGCAAATTGCGTTACGTGATACCTGTTTAGGGGCGCAAATTCAATCAAGTACATGTTTATGGTAGCTAATTGCGCTGCTGGACGGGTTTAGGGGGGGAAAATTCAGCTCGAAAAATAGTATTTAGGGTGCTTTTTTGTGATGCTTGGACACGGATGATACCCCCTTGTGTCATTGAGAAGTGCCCCCCTCGGGGCGCAGACTGCCCACGATGACCAACGAAAGTCAGAAAATTACAACCTCTGACAAATTTGGCTCCTTAAAATTAATGATCTTTAATAGTCGACAATATGTTTTAACTCATTTTACAGAAAAAAAACCAAACATTCAGTCTAAATAGTGAAGGAACACACGCATTGTCGTGCTATGTTATATAAAAATTAATAAATAGTATGCATGTTGCAACACACAATAAATATTGGTTAGAATGTTCAAAATTGAGCTCAGAAAATATTGACAATTGTAACTGGAATGTTTCATAACTCAAAAGGTTTTGGAGGTAAAAAGGGGTCCTATACACAAACTTTAGAACAACCATATTTTTCTCGTTTTCTTAAATTTCAAATACATATTAGTTCCCCTCTTTTAAAGTAAGTACCCCGCTTAAAAATATACCAAACTTGAAAAACGATAAAACAGTTAAATGGGTAATATACTCAATTGTAAAATCTAACATAATCTAAAACATTTAGCGGGCACTAACGCGTGTCCAAACAACTTCCCAAAGAAATAGCAATTTATTCTGAAAGGCGAGTTTTTTTAAAATGAGGAGTCGTAATTACCTAGTTTGCAGGAATATAGTTAACATCAAAGAAAATCAACTTTTACAATATAAACGTTTACAAGTATTTTGCAACACGGTGTACTAAGGAGGGGGTGGTAAACACCCCGAGAATTATATTATAAAGCAATAGATGATTTCGAGGTTGGTACCAGTGATAGCTTTGGTCCTCTTTTACTATTGCTTCTCATCAAACTTAGTACGGGGTCACAATGACGTCAAAAGTTCACAAGTTGCAAAATTGGTATTTCCACAGCCACATATCAGGAGTTGAAAATGAAAAAAATGAAATTTGGCATCAAAAAGGTAGGAATATTGGATTTTCATGCGGGTGTTGGCCCCAAATGATAAAATGACTAGATTCAACATTATAATTTTGAGCCATACAGTGCCAATATTAAACAGAAGAACTTAATAATTAAAGGTAATGCAGTATCATATAGGCGAATAATGTGCCCGAGGCGAAAAAATTAAAATAATGGCCCGCCATATTTTTATTATATAGATGATACTACAAACTTTATTTCTATTCTATTAACTAAAACAATTTGATTATATTGTGTTGTTTGTATAGGTTTTAAGGTAATATGCATAATTTATGTGTATTTGTATGCTGATGAATGAAAATAAATATAAGAAAATGCATTAGAGGCTCATTATTGCAGCAATAATGGGCAGAAAAATGACCAATCAGAAATATGCTGTATTTTCAATAAAGGGTAGTAGAGGGGAATAGAAACCACTCCCCACCCCAATCTCACTTCGATGCTAACCCCGGTGACGGTGCTACCTTCCAATTTTCGCCAAAATGAAGCAGACGGATGTGAAATATTATATGGAAGGACTTAACGAAAGTTTTTGAAACGGGAGATAAGTTACCTGGGTGCGTAACTCCTCCCCTGTGGTAAGACGAGGGTAATGTCCTAGTCCCCCTAAAAGTGATAAATTTGGTTTAGTTGTACAATTGTTAAACACGTACAAAAACTGGATAGTTCTTTTCACGACGCACAGACCGTAGGTTTAAAGTAGTACAAGTAAACATAATAAAACACAAAAATTAAAATGTGAAAAACAGACACAATCCTCATGAAGAAAGGTTAAATTTCACCGATTGCATTAAATCTTGACAGACCTATTATCGAGTTTGATCAATGAAGTAGCAATTTTTGTCCCAGCGAATCCGTATTCGTTCGCAAAAAGTATCTGGGTGCTTGAGATATTTGGACACGCGAAGCTGATCGAATACGTATTCGATGTTTGTGAAACCCAGTTTATACAAATGGGTGTTATTAGACTGCGGCTAGTTTGGTAGGAGAAGTAATTTCACTTTTATTTTTGGGTACAATAAGAGTACATAAAATGCAACCAGAATCAATATTAATCTCATTTGACCAAAAATCCAAATTCGACCACTATGCCGTGACACGAATGATCATGTCCAGAGCTAAACTATTCAGGAATCCACTCATGAAGGTCGTCAGTGGGAATTATGTTACCAACCAAATAATTGTCCTGGACGTCAATAAGGGATTCCTGAAGAGTTTAGGTCTGGACATATAATGCATACAAACCACCATTAGCTACTAGAGTATTGGACATTTTTGGCCATAGCGTCATCATTTGAAGTCGGATCTTAACAAACTATACATTTTAGATTCCATTTGATAAGGCGAGTAAATTGACATGCATATTAATTCAAAAATGACAGTTTTCAATTTTTACCCCGTGTTAACTTTGGTTTGCCCCTTCCCCAAAAAGCCGGAACATTGAAGCGGCAAGCCCAAGTCAAAACCTTAAACATCGATCAGGGAAACACCAGACGCTTTCAAATCTTTGTCTCCAGGTTGGTCACGGGATCTATGGGCTGGTCTTCTACTAAATAGGACAACTAAATAAATTTACATGTATGATGAAATACCAAATTTTCACAATGCTTATTTATGCTAATAGCATAAAAACGCCACGGCCGATTTGTTGCACCCAAATAGTCGCAATAGGCAATAACATAAATTTGGGCAAAATCAGTTAGCCCACGTAAAAAAAAAAGGGTCCACATCACCCCTCCCTCTATACAATTAAGTGTTAATCTTCGTCTGGGGGGGGGGGGGCCTTCCCGGCCTGGCTAATTTAAACCCCTTTTCGGTACCTATTTATATTGTCCAATTGACATTTACGATCCGTTATGCAACAACTAAATCCACCAGGGTACAATATAGGTAAGGTACAGGACAATCCCAAGTGAGGGCAGAAGTGGATCCAACCCAGGGAGAGAAGGATCAACATGCTAGTACAATACAGGAATTCACAGACACTTGATTTTTGATACCAATTGGATAAACCATGGTCCTCCTTTTCAAAAAGTTCGTGTCCAGCACACGATTCCATAGACAGACAGTGTAGGGGAAAATTTAATGTGTTACCAACCAAAGTTAGGAATATCGATTTTCATACAGTTTTTGACGGAACGATGGGAAATGACTAGTTATATACTCAGAGCGTTTAAAGTGCTATAATAATGTTTTAGTCAGTAAAATGCGAATATCCAATTGTCCCCCCTATAATCGAGTATTTTCATAATTTCCTCAAAACTCATGCCGTCACAGTGACGTCATTATGGGATGTCGGTACTTATTTTGATACAATGGAAAGAAAAAACACTCTGAGCTTATCCTTGGTGCTTAATTTATATGAATCGGATGCTTCAGTAAGGAAGATCACAGGAGACCCCCCCCCCTTTCAGGTAGACCTTGGGTAACAGCACGTGGCTGGCATAATATTGTGTGCCGTCCCTGTGTACGTCTGACGATTATTGGTCTGCACTGTAAAAATAAACCTATAAAAACAGGGATTTGACTGCCAGCTGGGACTCACAACGTGCCGAACGTAAAATAACTGGAGCCGTAAAAAATACGAAACCATTGCAGGGAACGTAAAATAACGGCGTAAAATCTCAGCTTTAACATTATTGTTTGTTTTTGAATTGTTTAAACAATATTAAGAATTAAAACGTTATTACAATCCTCTGACCAAATGATTACGTTGTAGCTATGGCATCATACAAACGTTGTATTTACGTTACCGCATGGTTGTAAAAAAGTTATATTTCAGGCAAACAATTTTGAGAAAGGGAAACGTGAAGAAATAAAGATTTAAACCAGTTTGTACACTTTGTTTTATATGGTAATGTACACATTTTAATGTTACCAATTACTTCATCATCATATGAATAAACAAAATACATGTACCTTACAGAGATTCCTACCAGGGCCTTAAGATTAGAAGTCCTAACCCTTATCCACTACACTACATAACTTTACAGATAGCAGATGCTAAAATTATATATATATATATATATATATATATATATATATATATATATATATATATATATATATATATATATATATATATATATATATATATATATGTTGTGTGTGTGTGTGTGTGTGGGTGTGTGTGTGTGTGTGTGTGTGTACTACTTTTTTACAAATTAAACTAAATATAATACACAAAAGGAGGAAAAGAGTTTTTAAAACTATTAAAAATTAATGACGTTACTTACAACGTTATTTAACTCATTTTCATAGTTCATAGGTTTCAAAAGAACATAATATTACGGAAAATATAATAACGGTCAGCGTATAATACTACCTTTTTGAAAATGTGTAGTTTTATTTTCTAGCCACTGTTTATTTACATTTTTCTCCTTCCAAATTGTAATCTTATGTTAGGTATAGGTAATAAATGTGAAGATTTTTTTAATGATTGGGGTTTACCGTAATTTAAAAGGTAACGTCTAGTAAAATTATGAACATTTTTAACAGTGTGGAGTTATTCTCCACGTTCTTCCTGGCCTCGCATCGCCTCCTACTTGGAGTAGGTATTCGCTCTTTTTGAAGAACAACTTAAGGGGTTGTGCCCGACGTCAAGGGTGGGAGAGGTGTGAAATAGTGGGTCTTCTTCTTGGCATGGTCTTTAAACACTCAAGGTGTATTTTGTCATAACACCTAAGTGCCTGGGGTTCTTTGCTACCCAGCATTTGATTTTAGATGATTTTTCACTCGTTCTTTACTTAAGAAGCATGAATGTCAATAAAAATCAGGTTTAGAAATTAGTTTTAAAGAGGGGGGGTGGGTACCCATGGAAATATGCTAGTCAACCCCATGACCTTTCTACCATATCTATCATACCGGTAACGTAAGTTGACCCTGTTGGTTGGGACCATATTAAAAACAACGGAAAATACCGTCAAAATTGCTCCGAAAAAATGATAATTTCTTCTAATTTATGGGTCAATCAGCATTACAGATGTTCATTGATATGAGAATATGTTTGGCTTATATAGGAACATTTTGAAGACCATAGATGCAATGGGGTAAAATCAGCGAGCTAGGACACGGGGCACAACCACTTTGGAGGTGACGCGTATAAGGCTGTTAAGACCCCTATTTTCAGCATCGTTGTCATCCAAATTACCCATATTTTTAAACTGAACCCCAATAAGGACATCCATATTGTTTGCAAATTTTAAATTTTGTTTTTGTTAGTTGCTGTAGTTGAAAAGGTGTAGTTTAGTTTCTAACCAAGTTTATTTACATGTTTTCTTCCTTCCAAATTGTAATCTATGTTAGGTATAGGTAATAAATGTGAAGATTTTTATAATGAATGGGGGTTTACCGTAATTTAAAATGTAACGTCTAGTAAAAATATGCACTTTTTAACCAGTGTGGAGTTATTCTCCACGTCTTCCTGGCCTCCGCATCGCCTCTACTTGGGAGTAGGTATTCGCTACTTTTTGAAGAAACACTTAAGGGGTGTGCCCGACGTCAAGGGGTGGGAGAGGTGTGAATAGTGGGTCTTCTTCTGGCATGGCTTTAAACACTCACGGTGTATTTTGTCATAAACTAAGGCCGGGGGTTTCTTTGCTACCCAGAATTTGATTTTAGATGGAATTTTTCACTCGGTCTTAATTAGAAGACTGTACATGTCCTAAAAATCAGGTTAGAATTTAGTTTAAGAGGGGGTGGGTACCCATGAAATCTGCTCGCTCTAACCATGACCTTCTACCATATCATCTTCCCGGTAACGTAGTTGACTGGTTGGTTAGGCCATATTAAACCAACGAATACCGTCAAAATGCCGAAAAAATGATAATTTATTCTAATTTAGGGGTCAATCAGCATTAAGATGTTCATTGATATTGAGAATATGTTTGGCTTAGATAGGAACACTTTTGAAGACAATATGCATGCAATGTGGTTAACATCAGCGATGGCTAGGACCGGGGGCACACCCCTTGTTGGGGGAGGTGACGCGTAAGGATGTTAGACCCATTTTCCGCATCGTTGTAATCAAAATACCCCATATTGTTAAACGTAACCCAAAGACTCATCTTTTTTGCAAATTTTACAATGTCACCGACAGACCCCGTGTTTTTTAAAAGACCAATTTATCCCAAACTGTAACCCAAAGAAGGACCAAGTTTGTTGTTGTTGTTGTTTTTTTTTTTAATTTATCAATTTCCACCCTAATTTTTTGGCAAATTTGGTTGGCCTCTCACCCAAAGGACCCCATTTTTGCATATCCTCTGTAAAGGAATGCCCCTAAGTGGAAGCGAAAGCCTTGCAACCATATCTCATTCATATTGAGTGCCCACTGGAGGGGCTAGCACTGCGAAATGCGTGCTAGAAACGACGTCAGGTTATATCCGGGCTCAAATGAAAGCTAGGGTCACCTGGAAGGAAGTTTATCTCATGTGGTTTTTCTAGATCAGGAATTTGAGTAGGAATAAGAATATGTTAGGTAAAAACGCGATCCTGAACGCATCCCCTTTATAGGTGGGTTATTTCTGGTGGGGGCGGGGGGTCCAAAAAATAAGAAAAAACAAATACTAATTGTGGTAAATATGAAAAAATAAGATATATGACGGGTAGTGAAGCTCAGAATTTAGCTTATTCAGGTATGTAAGTATAATGGACTTGATGTAGTAAGGACACAAGGGTAAATAAGTTGTAGGGGTCCTAAATGACCCCTTAAGCAATACACTGAACGTTGCTTAAAAATACAAAAGAACCAAGAGGAAGTATTTGTTCAATTCTAAACAGTAGTTTTGCGAGTAGTATATAGTCATCTGTGGAGGTATTTGAGGCTGGTAAAAGGCAGTATTTTGGGGTTGCAACCTATGGGGGGACTTCAACTATGTGACTTATATGTGCATACCAGATGGTTCAGAAGAAGGGGTCATTGATTGCTTTATTTGGGATATTATGAAAAAAGGGTCGTCAATGGTTGTAGATGACGTGAATGGGGATCATTGGATGTAAGTTTGATGTCACAATGGGGTTCAAAGGACAGGCAGTTGATATCCAACAAAGATATGGGAGCACCCACCACCACCACCACCAGGATAGCATATACGGACTGCATGGTTCCACATCATTATCATACAAATTTGGTTGCAAAAATTACATTTAACTAAACAATTGGAAATTGTTAGTATTTTGTTGTTGTGCATACCCCCCCCTGCTTCACGTGATAACAAAAAACTATTCGCGTGTGGGTGTGGGGGGGGGGGGGGATGATCAATCAAACCTGTAGTAACCTACAAATCGAGTTTATTTCTGTATTTAAAGGCATAATGGCATAAAAAAATTGACATAATATTAGGACCATTAATGAAATCATTTCCACGAGTTTGAACAACCAATTGGATGTTTACATTCTGTAAAAAACAGTACAAAACAGGAAGCGTCCAGGGGGGGAGGTGGGACTTCTTGTTTTTTGGAACCAGAAAGCAGGTGTTCAATTCCCTGACGAATTGAAAGTGTTCCTAGCAGTTTTGCACACAATTCAAAGCATTCGGACCGGGATTCAGGCATTGTACTTTGGCTTGTCAAGATTTTGATCGAAGTGAAAGAGGGGGGGGGGGTTGGATTCGCCTGGATTAGCACAAATACAATAGCAATGTCTGTGGCTGCATGGAAAAATGCTTTTCAAGTTGGTACAGCTGGCAGTAAGTCAGCATCCTTGTTATAGAAATTGCCACAAACTGCCACTCCCCCCGCGAATCTTATGTTTTTAGTTTTTACAGATGTAACATCCAAATTGTTTTTCAAACTCTTGACGTGATTCCGTAAGGGTCCTTTTCATTATGTCATTTGTTTATAAAAACCATGATATCCCTTTAAGTATTAAATGCTTGATGTTGTAATGATATGACAGTGATATAAGCTGGTGTGTGGGGGGGGGGGGGGGGTAAATCCACACCCCTAGTGAAAAAATTACAATCAGAAAATTACTTAAAAGCACAACTAACTATTGTTGTTTTTTTATGAAATTTTTACATAATGGACAATAAGGATTATTAATATAGGTGAATAATCAAATTAATTTATTTAAATTCGGCACGGAATATAGGGTCTGGTTCAGGAGTTAAGTTTCGTGGTACTTTTTACAATGAAACATTGATACAGCCTTTATCCAAATTAAGGTAAGAGCTTTACAATAAAAAATGACAATTTTAGCGTATAAATATCGAAGCCTTCCTTGACCCCATTTTGACATCATAACTGACACTTCTAATCACCCCCCAATTGCTTCAATCTACAACCAATGACCTTTTCTCTCACAATTCAACATAAAAAACTTCAATTACCACTTTGTCTATGAACCCCCCCCCCCCCCCCGAAATTCCAACCCTGAAAGCTATTTCGTACCCTGGAAGGGCACATAAGACAATTATCTGATTCAAGTTGCCCCCTCCATGGGGTGCCACCAACAATACTGTATTGTTACCCTCTTGCCACATCACCAGACCTCAAGCAGACTTACCATCATCTGAAAACTACTGTAAGGGATGAATCCAAAATTACTTTCCTAAACTGGGGTAGGCTTGATTTTCCGGATTTTCAGGTATGTCTTTTGGGGGGTGATTTAGTGACCCCCTAAATTACTTGCCCTTGTATTAATTACTAATCAAGTACATCTACGTAAATACCCGAATATGCTCAATTCTTTATAGTCAATAGAAGGTCAGTATCTTTTATTTGTCTTCCTATGTACCATATAGTATTTTGACCCCCACCCGGAAATAACCCCCACATTCTCTGAGGGTGCCATTCAGGATTGGGGCTTTTTACCTAACATATTCTTATTCCTCATCAAATTCTGTTCTAGAAAAACCACATGGGATAAAACTTCCTTCAGGTGATATAGCTTCATATTAGCCCGACTATTAGGGTTAAGATAGGTGAAGACATCCAGCGAGTTTACGATGCAACCAGGCAAAATGTTTTGCTCCATCCCCACAACAGCCCCCCCCCCCCCCCATAGCAAGCCATTGGGCGATATGTTTCAGAACCTTAGCTAAGTTAAGGCAGACTGGGGAAAATACACTTAGCCACTTTTACGCCAATGCGGCAAGTTATGTGTACCCGTTGTCCCTTTCCCATTCCCAAACACCAGGGGGTGGGGCCGTGGGGGGGGGGGATCACCCAGACACAGCCATCCCTTAGTTAACATTCTAAAAATCAAAGGTTGATAAGGATGAAGGCACCTAGCAAGTTTGCCTGGAATTCCTCGTTGGTATCCCGCAGACTGAGAGGCGTTGATTCCTTATAGTAAACAAAAAAATGGACCTAAGTTACACAGAGCCGAAGACATCCACCAAGATTATGGTCAAGAATAAATTCGAATTAATACTGACGGACGGACAAACGGACGAACGACGGACACACACACATGCGTGCGCGCGCGAGACCGACGGACACACACGCGCGCGCGCGCACACACACACACACACACACCCTCACACACACAAGCAGACCCGCTTTCTCACACAAACACACACACACACACACACAAAGTCGCAAACATCTCAGTAGTCACTAGGCCAAGCGTATGGCTAGAGTACATTAAGCGCATCCTGCTAAGTCAAACTTATACATACAAAATGCCGTGTTATTACATAACGCGTTAATTTTTATTACATTACGCGTCAATTTTTTATTACATTACATTGGAGCCAAATATTTTATATACATCATGTAGCGGTTTACTGTAGGAACCTATGGTAAAATACAAGTAACCCTAAAAATATAAAATGGCATGAGACATTTATGTTTGCGCTTAATATGGTAAATATAGTTCATTCTTCACTAATTAAAACAATCAGCACAAGTCTAGGTGACGCAATGCCGTAGAAAATGCAGAAACAAATTAGTGTCTTTTTCGCACATTGTGACGCAAAATTAAAATCAATGTTTTGTCCCTTATTTTCTTACTGAACAACTTTCTTCAGTTTTTTATTTCTTTATTGTTGATGTCTTTGAAGCCTTCTAAACAATCCTTTAGGAAAGTGGTTATATTAGAGGGGGTCCCTAGGAACACCCCCTCCCCCCTTTGCTCTAATGGAAGTACAAACCCCTTATGCAGTTAACTGTTAAATACTTTTGTTAGTAATATTCTTATCTTATAACTGACACAAGCAAAACATGTCATTAATTTATAAATATCGATATTAGTAGAAATTTATATCATATTTACAGCCTGTCTCTAAGCTTCTATATAATTACCTGTATATGTAGTGTTCCATGATTGGCCACCCACAAGACAACATATATACTCCAGGCGAAATCCAAATACAAAATTTCCGTCATACTGTCAGTAGGACAATGTCAACGAATGTGGAAGATTGCTGGAGAGGACTGACAAGAAAGGAATTGTAGTATACAGGGAGAGTCAAAAAGATTTACACTCGATTTCAGAAAAATATTTAAAATATTTCCACTGTCATTGGTAAAAAATCTAAAGTTTACCTTTTCGCATATTGCAGTTATGATAAATTAACGGAAAGCCGCCAAAAACCATATTGACCACGGTTGTACAATTCTTCACGTCCACAGCAGCAAAAACCATTGAGTAACTGTCATCTAAATGCTCAATAACTTTTGTATTTTGTTCTAAAGTAGCCATTAGTTTACCTAATCCATAACAACTGTTGTTGATAATATTTCTTAACAATAGTCAATGAAAGTAGCGTAACATGAGCAGGGGGAAGGGGACGTATTGTCCCCTCCCCCATTACCAGGAAATAAGCTTAAGCTAGCGGTAAAGCAGGAAAGTGGGAAAAGGACAAGCAGAAAGGGAGTAGAGAAAAGAGATGGAAGGGAGAGGAAATCAGGATTGAGATGCAAAGGGAAAGGCAGATGGACGTTGAACGTGTGTTATGTTCATGACATTGATTCCCCAAGGTAGCCCCCCCCCCAATCAGGTTATGAGTCGGTGGAAAATGTGGGTCAACTGACTGTATTGCACAGGATTGCCCACATATTGGAACAATTGGGAACATTTATTGAAGTAATGCTTCAAAATATGGGTGTAGATTCCATAATTTTGTTATTGATTCAGAATAATGAAATAGTTTGACATTTTTCATGGTGAAGGTTATCAAAAAAGTATCAAAGCAAGCAAAGAATGTCATGATGTACTTGTGTAGACTCATCCAAAGTCTCTTTGGCCAAATTCCACAACCGTGATTCCGTGGACAGAGTGAAAAATGAGTACCTATATTTAAGTTATCATAACTTCGCAATGCAAAGTTCAAAAATCAAAATTTAAAATTTCTCTAGTAGGTGAAATAATCTAGTTTTATATGTGATAGTTGGTATCTTTGGTAGATTTTTCACTGCTTTAGAAAAATTCAAACAAAACGAGTGTAAATCTTTTTGACTCACCCTGTATAGGTCGTGTTAGAACGCTTCTATGAGATTTTGGCCCGAAATTATGCTCCAGGACCATATGGTCCTGGTGAATAAGTCATATAATTATATTGAAAAGAATATATGTTCTTACACATTTAAGTTTCCATCAATAATGCCAATTCCACGACATTAAAAAATGAAAAATCCATAAAAACGATAAAAAAAATGGAATTTTTCACCAAATTTAGCCATTTCTTACCTTATTTTGTGATTCGTGTGTCTTTGATCATCATCAATATAATGTATATATATATATATATATATATATATATATATATATATATATATATATATATATATATATATATATATATATATATATAAAAAAAAAAAAAAAAAAAACTTCCATCTGACATCAATACTGCAATAACTTATCCAATACCAATTTTATGCTTAAAATACAAATTTGGATGATTTAAAATAATAATCAAGGTTTATTTTAATCTCAAATCGTGGCCTGTACGCCAAATTGCTAGAGACTTCACAACTTAATAATTACTAGACAGAAACAATGCAACTTGGAGGCAGCAGCTTAAACAGCGCCATATTGCAACATTCAAACACACTACACGAAAACACACACCGGATGGGTAGTGCAAGCTTTCATGGTTCATTTGCCCATTTCAAATGAACTATGGAGAAAGTGGCATTCAGGTTTTAATCAATATCTGTTATACAAATCAAATCCCAAATGGAGTTCCCGAATTAAATCCAGCAAGTGGTCCCACTGAGATTCGATCCGAGGACCCTTTGCTCCAGAGGTAAGCTTGCTAACCGCTAGACCACGCCACTTCCCACAGATAAAATAGAAACACTTCACCACAGCTTAAGGAAGATAATTAGGTTTGGAATCAGTCATTTTCTTCATATGACATGTTTAAGGACTTACTCCCCCTAGAAAGAAAAGTATCCAAAAAGCTCGGTGTGAAGATTTTCGTGTATAAAATGGATATTTTTGGTAAAAAAGGGCATTTTTACCTCTATTTCCAACGAGTTGAGGAAGTTGAGTTAAGAAAGACCATGTCAGAATTTTGCAACCAGACACGTGATTAAATCGATGTCAGATGAGAGACTATTAATCCTAAAAGAGCCGGTGTGGCAGGAGATGGTGAGCAATATGGCAATCGATTCAGTTGACTCTTTACCCAACATTAGTTTCACGCTTTATTCCGTTGTCGTCTATGGAGCCCGGACTATGATACGTGCCGGACAATGATTACTTTCACACCGGGCTTTTTGGATACTTTTCTTTCTACGGGGAGTAAGTCCTTAAATATGTCATATGAAGAAAATGACTGTTTTCAAACCTCATTAACTCCCTTAAGCTGTGGTGAAGTGTTTCTATTTTCTTTGTGGGAAGAGTGTGGGTGCTAGGGGAATATTTGAAGCTAAAATGAAAAAAAATAGTATGGTTACTTTTCGTTCTGGGTGGAGTAAGTCCTTAAATTATGTCATATGAAGAAAATGACTGATTACAAACATAATTATCTCTCTTAAGCTGTGGTGAAGTGTTTCTATTTTCTTTGTGGGAAGAGTGTGAGTGCTGGGGAATATTTGAAGCCGAATAGCCGAATATCCAATATCCTGCTAACTTTACCGTGCTTGCAACCGGACCCTTTCCCGTCTCCTTTGGCCTTTGGCTTCGGCACGGGTCGGGGGAAGATCGCCGGCTCCGCTGATGAGGTTGATGCGCGGGGTCTGCTGTGCGCTTTGCTGCCCTAACCTTCGCCATGTCTCGCAGAATTCCTCGGGACCGAATGCTGTGGCTGCCGTGGCTGCTGCTGCTACTTCTTCCTCGTCTCTCTCTCCTCTCCTCCTCGCTTTCTTTCCATTACTACCGAGGCCAACTCCTCTTCGGTCGCGGCCTCCGATGATGTTGAGTACAGGCTGGAACTATCCATGATAACTTTTGTCTTTGCAGGTGTCTGCTAGACTGATTCAGATCGCTGGCGATCGCTCCTTTTATACCCAAGGAATTTCCCGCCATAACCAGGCCACGGCAGCGAAACTTTAACTTTTTACGTAGCTGGGACACGGCAGCGAAACTACGACATCATTTCGGCTAAAAGCTTCGGGTAATCTACTCCAGTGCTACAAATCCCTAAGTTACCCATTCACGTGGCCAGGCCATATCAACGAAACTTTCTATCTGGTCGGGCTACCAGGGCCACAGCAGCGAAACTTTTTACATAGCTGGGCCACGGCAGCGAAACTGGTAACGTAGTTTCGGCTAAAAACTACGCGTAATCTACTAGAAAGTTGCCCTTTCACGTTGCCGAACCACGGCAGCGAAACTTTTCTATTTAGAAGGGCCACGGCAGCGAAAATTTTCTATCTAGCCGGGCCACGGCTGAAAATCGCCTATTTAGTCGCCAGAATATTACTCGTAGGGTCCACAAAAAAAATTGTCGGTCACTTGTCGGTTTCCAGGAAACCTATCTAGGATAGGGTGTTGAAGGGAAAATACATCATCCTTGAGAGAGTTGCTGGCCTGCCAGGTTTCTGTTCGCAGCCCCACACCTGTCGGTTGTTGTTAAATTATGAAGCGGTGCAGTATAAGGTGGAAATTTGGCCGCGACCAGAACGTTTAACTATAGGTGGGTTTACCTTACGTGATCGGGCCACGAAGCGAAACATACAGTTCCAAAATGAACCAAGTCTAGAGCGGGTCGCAATTTCGTCTTAGCGGTAAATCGCCTAGATCTAATAAGGAAACCATTGGGCGAAAAACCAAGTAGCCGTTGTATTGTTATAGAAATAATGTATAGGTGAAAAACAGTGATAATAAAGGGGCGTTGCATACTATCGTCCGTCCTTGACCTAAAACTGGTACCACAAATCTAAGGTAAGTTATGACACTTAAGGACAAGGGGTTTTCACTCCGTTAGTGCTAACGGGGACGCCAAAGAAACAAATTCCTCAGATGGAATTTTTGCCACAGAATTTACCACATGTAAAGAGTCTAAACTAAGACAACCTCAAATCAGAAATAAAAATGAGAATTTGTTATTTGGGCTGCAAAAAGTAGGGGCAAAATATTGTTTTCAAAACACGCGAAAATTGTAGTCTAAAAGACGGAAATTAAAGGGAGTCTTGTGCTTACATCAAACATTTTGAAAACTTATTTTATGTTGATATTCATTTCTAGCGACCCAACCCAAATTTATTTCCCTAGAGCTTGGACATACCGGTACAGCAATGTCCACGATGAAATTGATTGTTTTCAGCACATAAAGGGGTTAAACTATTTTAATGGTACTATTAAACTTGTTTACGTCATGTAGTGTGAACTTATATCAGCAAAAAAATCGCTTGATCTTGATTTTTAAAGATATACTCGGAGACTTCCGTTAGTGCCCAAGGATTAATTATTTTGGTATGACAAAGCGCATTTAAAGTCAGACCATGGCCAAAAAATTCACACACGTAAAGCGGCCAGCGCGAGCAAACAAATTTTGGGTGTCCATAGGAACCCTAATGGAGTTACTTAAGTGTTAAGTTACACTATCGCTCCAAACACGATTTGGTGGTAAGTGTGGGACTTCTTGACAGCCAATCTCTGATTGACAGTGAATAAGCCACATTGGTCATATAAGTGGTCTCAAACAAAATATGATTAAATACACTACCATAGTCCTCCTAAGTTATATAGAAAGGAAAATTGTAGCTGAAAGGGGTTTGGTGGCCATCTGGGACATCATCTTCGATTCCTCAAACGATTGAGGTTATTGATTTACCTTGAGGAAAAAAAAAACATACAGTCTAAAATGTCGACCAGGGAACATTCAACATTTCTCAACTCAATAGACTAAGTGAATTTCCAGACGTTTTTTTTTATTAAAGCATATTGTTTTTCTTTCCCAGTGCCAATGTAAGAAACTCGCCCCACCCACGATTTGTTTGCCTTACAGCAGCCAGGTTAAAAAATATATTGCTATCCCCGTATGAACAATGGTAAACTAACTTATTCTAACTGAAAACCGGGGGACTACAAATTTCACTCACGCTAGAACACAACGACCAAGCAAAACATACTTTGACGAACAGGTTATAGTTGAGAGACGATAGCAAGAAAAAAAAAAAACATTTGTTATGTTTGGGGAACGCGAAAGCGCGCGAGGTGGGGTGATATGAATGAGAGGGTGAGCGGGGTGCAAAAATTATTGAGGGGAAGGAAAAGGAAAGAAAGCGAGAGAGATGCTTTGTGTGTACGGATGAATGAATGGCGGAGCGAGCTTGAGAGAGATAATAGCAGGAAAGGAAAAGAGCGAGAAGGCATCCTCAATCCTTGTGAGCTTTGGAATATTTGAAAATACGCAAAGGAAATTTCGCGGGAGTAGCAAATGCTTCATAGCTTTTATTGTTCCATTGTTTACGCAATAGAACTCGTGTAGATGTGCAGAGAATCCTTGGTGAGAATGGAGAGATATTCTTTTGTATATCTATGCTTATGTTTATTTTAATCCTGGAATTAAATCGTCATTGTGATGAAAAATTCTTGTGCTATCCTGGTAAAAATGAAGTATATTATGTGGAGCTTTTTCATACTTCATTTGCACTTTTAGACAAAAAGTAGTTATAACGTATTTTTATCTGTACCGTGTTTGCCAAAGTGGAAATAAAGTGTACTTTATGTATTCCTTGCATGTACGTTATTGTTATTTATTGGGCTATTCGGAAAATTACCCCCCCCCACGATGACAATTCCCAAGCTGTTTTTAGAAATAGAGTGGGATTTCCCCAGGGGGGCTGTTTGACAAATCGGTGTGGGAATTCCCACGGCATTTTTCCCCCGAGCACGCCCACTTGTCATATTTGAGTGTCTCTGACCAACGGGAACGAAAGGGAAACCAGTGGGACTTTTTAAAGACGGATTTAAACTCTTTTTAAATGGATGGGAAGTTCCCAAACATCTGAAGATGATATCTATGGATGTTGCTGGCTCTTATGTGAATTCCCAAACACCAAAGATGATAATGTGAAAAAAAATGGCTGGCGCTTATGGGGAATTCCCAAACAATGATGACATTTGTGAAAATGGCTGGCCCCTATGGGAATCCAAAACCCCAAAGAGACATCCGTGACAGGCGGGCCTTTTTGGGAATTCCCAACCACCCAAAGATGAATCTGTGAATGAAATGGCTGTCTCCTGTGGTAATTCCAAAAACCCAACGATGACAACACGTGTGAATGGTTGGGCCTTTATGGGAATTTCCCAACCAAACATTCCAAAGATGGACCCATCCATGACAAGCCCATAGGGGACTATCCAACTAACCAATATAGTGATATTTATGTCATGGCTGGCGAAATGCCGAAACCCAAATACGATATATATGATAGTGGCGGATCCAGAGGGCCAATTGCCGGGGAAGGGGAGAGTCGCACATAGTTGTCTTTTCAAAACACATTCTCTCGCCTAAAAGTTGCAAGAAATAATTACAAGTTGCTATGCTTGTTAACGGCAGACTGTCGTACAAATCAAAAGTGAAATTGAAAATGGAAGCAAACCTAGGAGATTTCGAGGAAGGACAGGGATAACTACAGAAAAAAAAAAAAGAAATTGAGGATGGATATCAGGGGAAGGGAGGAGTTCGGATTTGGTTTGGTCGGAAATGTGCGACTGAGGACTTCAAACCCTTATCGTATTTCTAAGGGCCATTCGGTAGAAAAGGGCACCCATTTCTAAGGATTTATTTCAAATATATACCCATTTTTTTCTTCTTCAAAGTTTGCCTTTTAACCATTTTGAGGCAGTTTTGGAAAAGCGTGGAACCCATGTCTAAAACTTGCACAGGGAAAAAGTGACCCGCTGGAGCGGCACATCCCCCTATATCTTTAGTATGTAAGCATACCCGCCCCCATAGAAAAACATTGAGATGGTTTCGAAAAAAATTGGGGACCATGGCTACATTTAACGAGAAGGGGGGGGGGGGTCCATGGTGAGGCACAGTAAGGTCGTCCCTGAAGACTTGGGATTTTATTTGCAAAATAAGATGAAAAACGATTAGCAAGTTCAACGGCACTATCATAGTCAGGTAACTTAGAAGGCTTTCTATTCTGAATGATTTCATTGATGATTCGGAACATCGATTTAAAGTCATTTCCACAATCAAGAATCTTCTTGTTTAAGGGCTTCTTTAGCTATATATCACATCTTCAGCTAAAGATACTGCTAATGTTTTTAATAACTATTTCACTTCTATTGGTTCTTCTCTTGCAGATAAGTTTAATGATGCTCATAAGGCAGATAGCACATCACCTAAACATAACTTTAATTCTACTTGTGATTCTATTTTCAGTTTTTGTAATGTTTCTCCAGAGTTTGTTTATAAGCAGATATGTGATATGTCTAATACTAAATCCCCAGGATTTGATGGTTTCAGTGTAAAACTTCTTAAGCTGATTGCGCCTTATATAAGCAATTCTCTTGCTTTTTTTTTGTAACCTTTCCCTTAGTACATCAGTTTTTCCAGCGGAATGGAAGAAATCCAAAGTTACCCCTATATTTAAGACTGGTAACAAGCCAGATGTGGAGAACTATCGAGCTATTTCCGTTCTGCCACTTATTTCTAAAATTATTGAAAGAGCTGTTCACAATCAATCAAAACCTTGTTGCCAACGGGCTTCTTTCTGATAATCAATCGGGTTTTCGAGCCAATAATTCCAGTACAGGATTTTATTTTGAAAAATATGAATGAGGGTCGTGCAACATGAGCAATATTTCTTGATCTCCGTAAGGCATTTGACTCTGTTAACCCTCGTCTTACCAAGCCTTTTTTTGTAACACGGTTTACCAAGGGGGGGGGGGGGTGGTTACCACCCCCCCTCGAGAATTTTTTTTATAAAGCACCCGATGCTTATGATTTTGATACCAGTGGATAGCTATGGTCCTCCTCTCTCCATTGATACCAAAATAAGTACCAACATACCTAGTATGGCGTCACAATGACGTCATCAAATCCGCGAGTCGGGAAAATTGGCATTTTCCATAGAAAATAGGCGAAAATCCAATTTTGCGCTAAAAAACGTAGGAATATTGGATTTTCATGCGGTTTTCAGCTCTAAATGATGACAATTGTCTAGGTTTACATAAACAAAGAGTTTTAGAGCCATACTGTGCATAATATTTTCAAAATTCCACCATAAAATATCCTTGGGTGGCAACCACCCCCCCCCCCCCCCCCCCTTCGACTTTGACGGCATACCCTAACCCCGGTGAAGGTGCTACATTCACATTTTTTTTCGTTAAAATGACCGGAAAGGATGAGAGAACGATTACCTAGAAGCTTTTTACGATTTTTTTTTAGCGTTTTAGCGCACCGGAGCGAAGTTCGGTAGGGGGGGTGGTAACCACCCCCCCCCCCCCCCCTTGGTAAGACGAGGGTTAACCATTCTCTTCTCGTTGATAAACTTTCACAAAATGGTATTTCTGGTCCTGCACTTAAATGGTTTCAATCCTATATCAGTGACAGGACTCAGGCAGTCAACATTAATTCTAATCTTTCTGATTTCAAACTTATCAACATTGTTCTGTACTTGGTCTTCTTCTATTTATTATTGTTGTCAATAGTCTTTCAAATAGTGTTAACTGTAAATGTACTATGTATGCTGATGATACAACACTTCTTTGTACTTCAGACAACCCGCACACTCTTGAATTTGAACTTCAGTCAAATTTAATCAAAATTTCTAAATGGTTTGATGATAACAAACTTGCTTTGAATGCCAAGAAAACCAAGTTTATGGTCTATGGTACATGTCATATTCTCAATAAATTTCAAAATGTTTCTCTGCACTGTAAAAATGATACTATTGAAAGGGTTGACCAGTTTGATCTTGGTGTAATTTTCGATCCTTTGATGTCCTGGTCTGATCATATGAATGTGGTGTTATTAGAAGACTTAAATATTATATTCCTAAAGATACTCTGGTTATGCTTGCAAATTCAATTGTCATGCCACATTTTGACTATTGTAGCCCTGCCTGGTCGAACTGTACTAACAATCTTATGAATTCACTACAAGTTCGTCAAAATAGATTAGCTCGTATAATTTTATCAGCAGACATTGGAACTCCTGTTAAAGATATGATGTGTACACTGCAGTGGAACAAACTTAATGATATGTTGTATAACCATATGCTAATGGCTATTTTTAAATGCTTGAAAGGTCTTCCCCCAGTTTACTTATCCTCTCAGTTCACTTTTATGCACTCAATTCATTTTAAGGGTACCAGAAGTCAAACCACAAACTCTTTGTATGAACCACCTTGGAACCTAAATGCAGGCAAACGTACTTTCCATATGAGAGAAACCAAAATATGGAACAGTCTTCCTTCAATTATCCGCTGTAACTATAACACAATGAGTTTATCTCAGCTTAAAGCATCTACATTTGTAAATCCCACATAAGCATATTCTGTACTGCTGTAGATGTCTCTGTACATGTAGTTTAATATTTCATTGTGTACTTTATTTTATTCTGTATTTATGTATATTTAGTTCATTGTGTTTCTATCTTATATTCAAGAGTTCAATCTGTACAATGTAATATGTGTATATGCATGGCCTCCTTGGAAATCAGTGCTCTTGTCACTGAAGGGGCTACCCTGCCTAAAGAAAGTTTAAATAAAAAAAATAAAAATAAATAAATATACTTGGAGTGCTTACACAAGGGCAATCAATAATTTCATTAGTTTCAGGATGTTATAGAATTTTGGTTCACATTGGCCAGTCTTGTCTTCAGTAATAGTGGCGTACA
Source organism: Ophioderma brevispina (assembly GCA_023653785.1). Lineage (NCBI taxonomy): Eukaryota > Metazoa > Echinodermata > Ophiuroidea > Amphilepidida > Ophiodermatidae > Ophioderma > Ophioderma brevispina. The sequence continues at coordinate 26,498 of JAMKCH010011591.1, forward strand.
TTATTTCCTTTCACCTGATGGTTGGGCTACATCTACTATTTCACTCCATATGTCTGCAATTGCTTTTGTCCACAAAATAAATGGTTGGGCAGATCCAACCGATTGCTTTTTAGTTAAAAAACTAAAGGAAGGCTGTTTACGTTTAAATCAAATATCTGATAAACGATTTCCAATCACATTTCCAATTTTGAGGCGTTTGATTGAATTTTTACCGTCAATTTACTCGTCAGCATATAAGTACGTAAATATGCATTATGTCATCATTCAAATGTATCCCTTGAAACCATTGAATACCCCTTTATACACTCCTTCAGGAATTTCCTTCACCTCAGAATAATGATAAGATCAACTACGAATTAACTTCTCGATTGTACTAAATGTAACCACTGAAACTAATAATATATCCATTAAAAGGTCACATATTTTCTATAACTCTTCAAAATCATGTAGTGTCCCTTAAAAGCAAATTTGACAACACCTCAAATTGACGTTCAAGACACAACTCTCAACCTTATGTGGCTCACTGTGTAGACCTCAACCATTTCCAGAGGCTTTTTGGGGAGCTGGCTCTTTAACTTCATGGCTGAAAGGGTCGGCCACCCACCTCACTGAAGGGTCCATAGTCCGATCGCTAATACCTCGTCCCCCGGGACCCCAGATTTTACCGTAAGTGATCTCAGTTTTGTTATCAGAAGAATCTACTATTTTTTCTCATTTATCCTGTGAAATATTAGGACTAAAGGATGTTTTGGTTTGGATGTTATGAGCGAAAATGTGCCACAATTTGGTCGACCAATATTAATTTTACACAACCTCTATGTAGGTTGGGGATGTATGGTACACCCCCGTGCACCCCCCACAGAACTTACCCACACCAACTTTTTAGGTGCCTTTATGGTCCCTAAAACCCTTTTGTGATGTTCAGTGAAAAAATCCCGATGCTCTCGAGATATCCAAGATGGCCGCCAAAATTGGTCAACTTTGAACAAGTCATATCGCTAAGTAATACAAATAACTTCACAATAAAAGTGGTTAGTTATATGTTTTCAACCCTCCCAAATTCATTTTTGGTATTCTTGTTTGCTCTAATGTTTTCAAATCCAAGATGGCGGCCAATATGGCTGCCAAAAGTAGTAAAATGTGAGAAAACTCAAATATTAGCCAAAAATTCTGATCAAAGAATAAATGAGATGATCAATAATATGTTTTCAACTCATAGAAACTAATTTACAGAATACTTTTGTTCTATTTCAATGCACTAAATTCAAGATGGTCAGCAAAATGGTCTAATTTTCAAGGAAAAGTCATGCATTATTGGCTGAAAATGCAAGTGGCAAATAATAACATAATCCATAATTAATTGGATTGTTCACCGGTTTAACACACACACTTGGTATAAAGAAATACAATTTCGATGGAAATACGGGTCCTTCTGACCAAACTGGTTCCATAAAGTCTCCACATCGTGTCCAACCATGTTCTGTAGGAGGCGGTTTATCCTGAATCTGACCTATTCCATTTCACTGTCCTGTAATTTGCACGCTTGGGGAAGGCCGAGACACACTTATTGTGTAAATAAAATACCATTTTGTTATCAATCTGAAGGTGTCTCAAATGAAAGCAAAATTTAACCTTAGACGTTTTTTTGATTAGCGATGTCTAACCGCTTTAACCACACTTGATAGTATAAAAAAAAACATTGTTTTAAATCTGGAGGTATCTCAAGTAAAGCAAAACTATAGAATTTTATATAGCGATGTCCACCGCTTTAACACAAATCTTGGTAGTATTTGTTTGTTTGTTTGCTCGTATCCACAGTCATTGTGTAATGGCTTGGTGGTGTGTCAGGATTTGTTCAGCTAGTGTGCTGATCCGGGGCCGCGTGTATCCATGATACGGATGCTCCTAACATGGCCCGCTAGTAGTATTTTGATAATATAGACATCTGCTCTGAAAAGGTGTTTAAAGCTGTTCTTGATTGCACTAAGTACCCTGATATATTTCAGAAAGTTTGTCCTTAGGCCATATTTCTCTTTCAGTTCTACTAATGTCATAAAACGGCCATCATCCGTTACCAGATCAGCGACAGAGTAAATTCCTGCTTTTGACCATGTTCTGAGATTTAGTTCCTTTCCATCAATTTTGAAAACACTATTTTCCCATATATAAGACGAACCTCTTCCACAGTTTTAGGGATATGTTTTCTTTGGATTTTATGCCAAACTAGAAAAACTTCCTTCCAAAACAAATTATTTATGTTCTTTGCAGCATTCAAGGTGAAAGAAGACCCTTTTTCGAAATCACTTATCGCGAGTCCCGTTATATTAGAAAACAGAGATATTCCTTTACCATCGATTTTACCTGTAATCATTCTTCTGATCCATGTGCATTTCAAAGCCTCAAAGAAAAGATCTATTTTAAACATCCTTAGCCCTCCATCGGCATAATCGTTTGAGAGCTGGTCTGGACTTATCTTGTCATTCTTGTTCTTCCAAATGAATTCATAGATCTTTTTTTGCAAACGTTTCAGGAAGTATTTAGAAGGAGTCGGGATTGACAAGACGAGATGGTTAAATTTTGGAATTAACAATGATTTAACAACTGTTATTCTACCTAAGACAGTTAAGTTTCGTTTCGACCAATGATGAATTTGATTTGACACCGACTCCATGACATTATTGTAATTTAATTCTTCCATCTCTGTTAATTGTGTTGAAAAATGCACTCCTAAAGCCTTAAACTTTCCATCTTGTACCCAGTTCAGTTTTTTTTTTTTTTGGTGTTATATTTGGGTTTGGCTGATTATTGGCAATGGATCCGATGTACACCACATTTGTTTTGTCTTCATTTACTTTAAGACCAGATATACGTTCAAAAGGATCGAGAGTTCTAGGGTTTGTAATAAACTTCTGTCACTACCATCGAGAATGACCGTAGAGTCATCGGCATATTGAGTGATTTTACATTCAATGTTGTCGATACAAATACCAGAGATTTCTTTATTTTTTCTAATAAGACACCCTAAAATCTCTGCACAAATCAAGAAAAATGTAAGGCGACAAAGGATTCTCCCTGTCTGCAGCCTCTTCCCAACTTAAACTGTTTCTGAGCTATTCCATTTACGCAAAACCGAAGACATACTGTTATTATAGAACAGCTTAATCCACGGTTAACTGAGGGTCCAAAATTAGGAATCCAGTACTTATATATAATTTGTGTGAAACCGGTCAAAGCTTTTTGCCAAAATGTATTAACGTAACTACCCGGTTTTTTTTACCGTAACTTAGTGTAAATATTAAGATCTAAAGTAATCTTACGATTTTCGGCCATGTCACGACCGTTCATAAAACCCCTTTGTGGTCTTCATTTTATCAAATCGAAGAATTTGTTGATTCTTTTCTGAAATACCGCTGAACTAATTTTAAATGTTGTATTTAGAAGAGTAATAGGCCGCCATTTTTAAGAAATTGTTTTGGGTTATCGCCCTTTTTTGGCAAGAGAGTAATAATACCCAAACGTTGAGTAACTGAAAGTGCTCCATTTTCATCGCATATTTCCATAACGTACAATAAAAGCTTCTAGATCTTTAAAAAATTTCCAAACTCAGCTGTAAAACATCTGATCCTGGGCTTTATTATTTGGAACTTTTTCAAAGCATTGAATCTCCTCAATGGGCACTCCCTTCCAGACTCCTGCAACTGAGTGTTAGTCAAAAGGGAAAGTCCGATCTAGACAGGGCTGTTCATGCAAATCCTCCCTATTAATTTTGTCGTCTTTAATTTCTTTATATATTTGTGTAAAAATTTAAAAGTCTCATCCTATTTAGAATTGTTTCTCTTATACTTTCACCTTTTTGAGTTATTTCATGATGATAGATTTTTTTAATACAATTTCTTTTCTCCAGATTTGCAAATAATGGTTGGTTTTCCTCCATATTCTACCCATCCTAGCTCTCTGATCTTAACATTAACACCTTCTTTTGCTCGTCGTATTTCTTCAGTTCCCTTTTCTTTTGTTTCAATGGGTTTTCTAATATATTTTCTCTTCATTGTCGTTAACAGTTCTGACGTGCTTTGTCAAGAGTCATGAATTTCCCTTCTAAGTTGTTTTCTCTGTTTGTTTCTTTTTGTTTGTTTTTCCTTGGCGAATCTTATCGTCCTCACTTCTTATTTCCATCAGAAGTACTCCCAACACTTGATCATTATTTTCAATTCCAATCCGTGAGGGAAAGTTTATCATGTTTTCGGGTGGTTAAGGTAATTACTGCATACTGTCTTTTCACGTCTAAAATCTTGTCTTTTAATTCATTTATATATTCACCGAATCTTTTAAGAGATAATTGTTAAATTTCCAAAGCCCTTCCCTCTTTTAAAAAGTTTAGATCAAGATAAGACTTATTAAGAATGGTCTGTACGATATCCTGGTACGATGTTAGATGATGAAAAAAGTGGTAAGTTCTTCTGATAATTCGAACAAAAACCCGAGTCTAATTGCTTAATGGATTTCGTTGCACAGTATATCTACGAAGTTCGGATTATGTATCTTCTCCACGTAATCATCAATTATAATGTGATCTTTCATTTCCAAAACAGCTTTTTCTAGCGTTTTGGTTTTATATGATATCATTCTTCGGTTGTTAATCAATTTCCGGATCTTGAAAAAGTCCAGTCACCACATAAAATGCAAGTGTGCATTATTTATTCTTCAATATTATTTTTTATTTCCGATAAAATCCTGGCTTGTCATCATTTGGACCATAGATAGGAACGATCAGAAAAAATAGCAATTTATCTAAAAATTCGAAATGATGTTGGTATTAAGGTGCAACGAGAGATTTGTGAGGCACCCTAAGGTTGTGTCATAATATTAATTCATATAGATTTAGCCCTCAATAGATTTCTTTACCTGATAGTTGGCTACGAATGTTTAAAAGAGAGAAAAGCCGATTTTGATTTGATTATATTTCATATAAAACATAGGCTGAATTTCGTATTGCTCCTAGACGAATTTAGAAATTTTCCACAATTTTTGTACCAAAGAAACATTTCTCAGCTTAATCCTTTCAGATGGGGATATTTTTTGATCAGATCTTGTAAATAGTACAAATATCAGAATTTTCACATTTTCTCGGGACACTGTTTGTGAAATCCTCGTTGCACCTTTAAAGAATATATAATTTGTATTAGTAGGAGAGTTGCTTACTTACCTAGGACTAGAAATAACAAAGTTATAGTAAAAATGTTTCCTTAACCTGACCGTCTTTTTAAGCACAGGATGAGCTCCACAACTTGTGACCACCAGCTTGCAACTGCACTGAACTATTGTGCTCCCTGAAAGCTGGGCTATGTTGTTTGCGTGGATGAGTGAACAGGAATACAATGACAGGATTTGTCAACACAATGGCGGCATGATCAGTGAACAGAGCACAATAACGAATCTCCACACGATTGCATCCCCAATAGGGGTGGGTTAAGTTGAATTTTATAGATTTATTGAACTTAGCAACACCACAAAAAAAAAAAATACTCAAGTTGAAATAGATCTGAATGTCGCCACCAACGGCAGTGTGTCTAGTTGTTCCTACCATAGACGAGATAGTGGTAATACGAACACCATTAATAGCTATATCTAAAGCTAATCCAATTGCCATTTTCATCTGCTTTTCTAATGGATTTTATACTCAAGATTGTTACTGAGAAAAATAGCAACCCTTCTGGAATTCGTATGCAATGGATCTGAAAAGAACTTCACCGCCCCATTCAGCTGTTAACCCATGGTTTCCATATCGGTAGTAAAATGTACATCTTGTAAACATATTTGATGCTGTTTTTAATTCGCACATACTGTACCCTCTCTTCTTTTTTGCTTGCCATTTAAACCCCGACCATTCAAGAGATTTATTTCACCACATTCGCATTTGTTTATTTTTTCTTGACCTATTTTGCAAGTAACAATCTAAACAACATCATGTCATTTCCTCAGCTGCATGGGAAAACGTGATACAAGGTCGAATGTCTACTTTATACAAATAGGCCTCTCACATTCCCGTACCTTCCCACAACACATACAAACTCACATAATAAAAAAACAAAACAAATGGGAACATGTAGCCAATCAGAATTCACGCACTAAGACAAAAATGACTACCGAGAAAAAAAAAGAAAGAAAGAAGCAAAGCTGAAACATGGATTTCTCGGACAAATGAAACAACAAGAAGGGGCAGAGAAAAGTATAGTATTTGGGCTGACCTGTGAAGCACGTAAATAGACAAAATGATATACAAAATTTTAAGATATACACCCGTTAATCATAACAAGAAGGCAAAAAAGATCATACATGATACTTTGGATTTACCGCAGCATATGATATCATATCAACCTCAACGTTTATCATATCATACCATACCAATATAGCCTACTTTTTACAATATTATATCGTACTATGCCACCATGTAACATTACTCATTAAACTACCATATCATATCATTCCATATCATCGATCATATCACGCCATACCATACTATTGAGTATCATACCAGATCACACTAGCATCACATTAGAATCATATCACACTGCATCATATCATAGCTATTTTGCAATATCATATCGCACTTTACCACCAGTAACAATTATATCAATATATCATACCATATCACACCATACCATAGAGTACCATACTATATCACTAGCATCAATTTATATCATATCACACTTCATCATACTCATCTGTTACCATACAGTATTACAAACGTAACAATCACGTTATATAGTATAACTACCATACAAACCATGGCCTATCGTACCGTAGCATCATTTACCTTAACGGTTTGTAACTATACATTTCTAGCTAGTATACATATCTCAAATGTTTTACAGGTTCATATCAACGCGAATTATACAACCATTAAATACAATTCGCATAAGCTATTTTTTTTTCATGGAAAACAAAACATTGTTTACAGGCATACCGCAACATCCTCGTTAATGGAAACTGCAAGGCAACTTTACGTGCAAGCTCGTCACTACAGAATTGAGTCTTGATGCCTGAAGTCTGCTACACAGCCACATCTTTGGCCCCAAGTTTCTAAATCACGATAGACATTTACTCTGTAAAGACGAGTGAGCACGAGTTCCACTGCAATTTTGAATTTTTCCGCGCAAGTGGATGTGCAATATTTGCTAGTTCCTGACTGTAATACTAACTAACTTTAAATAGTTATAATGGTGTCTAAAATGATATAAAGTTTCCAGCCCGTTGTAATATAAAGCAAATTTCTGATAAAAAAAATAGTGAAGGAAATATAACAATTTTCGCTCCGACCCTCTACTGGACATCAACCTTGCAACCACCTGTATTGTTAAACAAAATTGAACTCCTTCCTGGCTTTGCATGGTGCATAAATCCCATTCACACCACAGCTGGCTGTTGATTTGCAGCCAAAGTCGCCCCGTAAATAGTCATATTGACCGACCTGTTAACAGCACACCCCATTTTCTCGGCATTCGTTACCGTAATACGTTACAATAGTATCTTATATCGTCCGTTTTTAGTAACTTGATTATACATGCTATTTCCTGTCTGTATTACCCAAGTTCAATGTTAATTTGTTAATATTTTTAAAGCCCATATCAGTACGTTCAATGCTAGAGGTCTCCGCCTGATAATCTTCGCTAATGAACCTTTTCAAAGTTTTTTGAAAGAGTAAACTTCACTATATTTTTACTCAACATAGCTCCTATTTGGATCCAATTTGAAATTTCTTTTCTTGATTTGAAAGGAGATCCAACAAGAATTGTTCTTTAACTAACTGCCTGTGTAAATTTTTGTACAAAGTTTTTTGTAAAGTCAACATACGAAGTGGGTTTTTTAGATCACTAGTGCCAATCTAAATTAATATTCAAATCCGTTGACTACTGTGCATACGGGAACGGTAAAATAAATGCCTTCAGAACCCTCTGCGGCCTTGCTGTTTTAAAGTTATAAACGTCTATTCAGTTATGTGTTACGGTGGGTGACCGTACGAGACACAAATAAAGCTAATAATAAATTATTGACTTACATTCAATTTTCCCACACTAATCTTTTCATGCACAATCACTCGTACATGTAGGGTATGTAAATATATAATATCAATTATATATATATATATATATATAATTGTAATTTTATCAAAGTATTTAACCAGAATGTGGTATTCCCCTAAATCTCCTCAATTCCAAAGTTTGAGGCAAACGTCTTTTTTGTATGATCATTTGATGTGGTGATGCATTTATGTGTAGCACAACAGATGTACCATACGGTTGAGCAAAAGAACCATGGCCTGTAATTTAATTATATCCAGTTTTTCAATTTACTCTCATTTAAAAGCATCGATTTGAGCTTAGCATTCACACAGTGATATATTATGTGGACGAGTATTATGCATTAGTACAGTTTTATAAAGTGGGGGTCCTCCACATGAAATAACTGAGTCCACGTTTATCGCCGCATGTAGGTTAGTCACTGTCGACCTACTACCAGCTATCACACGTAATACGGTATACATGGTCTTAACAACGAAACTACGTGCGTATTATTGGACACAATGTCTTCAAATGTATACATGCAGTTCATATGACTTCAGAAATGCACACACAATCATTTTAATATATATAGTGAACATTTGCATCGACCCGTCATATTATAGATGTGAATTTGGCAATTATACAGTCAAATTATTTCAAGATACCAGGCCATATTATACCATAGTACGCATTATGTCAATGGTTAGTATTTACATTCCTCTTACATATACGTTTATTAACATTCCCCTGCATATGATTATTAATCTAAGCACTTTCAAAAACATGGTGTTTGTTGCAATATAGTTCATTGTCTTAGAAATTGGCATTTACATCCCTACCTTTCTATCATTTTCTCAAAAACATCCCATAGTGTGTAAGTTTTTTTTTTAATTTGTTGCCGATGCTTATGGTAAACTAAGAGAATTTTTTTATCTAAGACTAAGATTTCGTATGTGGTTTTTTTTCTTTTTTTTTTTCGTGTCCTCTGTTTTTTGTTTTTGTATTATTTTTGGTTGTTTTGGGATTTGTTATTTTATCCTTTTAACAGAAACAATGTATGATTGTACTGATGTAAATTAAGTTTGTTCTTTTTTCATCAACTGCGCACAAGCAAATGATTTGTTATAAGTTCTAGACCCGGCCCCGTCGATCTTGGCATTCAGATTGAGAGGCAGAGACTTCAATTAGATGCCAAGGCTTCGACCGTCTTTTGCGGCGCTCCTCTTGTTGGCGTTCGGAGTAGTTTTCCGAGATTTCCTATTATCCGTCGATGGTGCAGGATTAAAAACTGGCGCCGAAGCCCTGACCTCAGCGGGTCCGAAAAGCAACGGCGATACCGGAGGCAAACTTGTATCAGACCTATCCGATGCTGTTGGATTTCTGCGTTGAAGATGAACTCTGAAGTGACTGGGCTGTTTCGATCTGGTAGCCGTGGGTGCCCGAAACCCTTGTGCATTCAAGCCAGCTCTAGTAGTAGCAACCGGCGTACTGGTTTCAGGTCTCTGACAATGATCTCGCTTTAAACCGCTTCCTGGGCTCAGTTGTATAGAAATATGGTGCGACGCATGTCTGTTCATAGACAAAGACCATCGTCTGGCTCCACAAAGAAAAGTTTGTCACTTGCCATCCATAGCCCCTTACCTGACCTCTTCCTTTCTTTTTCATTTCCTCTCCGAGGACTTCTTTTTTTCCATGTCATTGCCGTAAGTCCTCATTGAAAGACAATCGCCCTTTAAAATTTGGACCTCTTTTTTGGGGGCCACTTTCCTTATTTTCCTCTTTATCTGTATATCGGAGAAAATAAACAATTAAATGTCCCTGGTTTTGCTCCTGCTTTTTAGGTCCCACTCTGTGTGCTCTTTGTATAGCATCCTCGCTTCAAGTATACCCAGTGTTTGCCGGATGATCCATTCGCAAATTTCCCCTATACGCTCACACAGCCATTTTTTTCTCCTCACTTCTGCCACTTGCAAATACGCAAATTATTCCGCCTTGATCTTCCTTCCAGGTCATCCACTTCCTCTTGAATCTTATCCAAACTCATTTCTGTCACAATTTGGCATTTGCATCTAAGTTGTTTTCGATTCCTTCCAATTTGTAGTCGAAGAAGTCCACTCAGCTTTTTTAAGTCCTCCTTGATAACTTCTGTTTCTTTATAGCCTGTTTCCTGGTTTTAGCGATTATATCACAACAAATCAATTTCAATCATTGATTGAGTCAGCTGGATTACTTTCTTCATTGTGTCGCTTACCCAGCCGTGCCAGATTTTTATTCGTGCTACCCCCGGGGTTGGGCCTACTACCAGTTTGTTTTCGATCCTAGTCGATTCTGTACATTGGTTTGAATCTGCGTTGGTAGTGCGAGCAACATTCGATCCTAATCTCATTTTGGTATTTTCCCACTGCTGCTCGCCATTTAGACCAGAAGTGATTCTACCTTACCTCAAGGCCAGCCCAAGCTATTATACAAAAACATTTCAGTCCTCGTTTGGTCGAAATCGATATAAAGTCATAAATACGATTGCACTGTCGGAGCGTGATGTTACCTCCGTCTTCTCGCAAGTCGTGATGGAAATATTAATTTGTTCTGCATCAGTGATCATTATGTTGATTACCCTTGGTTGTTCAGTGCATTTATCCTACGAATTATTCTCCATAAGGTTTATCTGAGCAAGAGCAACAATTATATAACAATGCACGCCAACAAAATTCTAGATAACCTGCACTCTAAAAAAATCTTGATAATTTGTGCACCGTCTTCTTGGTGATTTCAGACAAACCTCTAGAAACCGAAGAATATTCGCAAATACAATGCTCGACAACAATGGATAATCATATACACAAGATTTACAAACCTGTCCAGCAGCTTCGTTAAGGGTGGTTGACAAAGTTTATCCAATGTGTGAAATGCGTGCTTGAGTGGACTTTTCAATTACCCCAGTTTCTCCGGACCTCAATTGTTTTTTTAATCCAATTTAAACTTGGAGTTTTGAATAAAGTGAGTTTTATTATCACAGTAGTCTATGGGACATGTTCTTCATGCTATTGTTTGTTAGTCGCCATCGGGGGCTAGGGGAAAACCAAGTGAAATTCATAATTAATTAAGTAAATCAAGAATCGTATCGTCTGTGCCCACAATAAAATGGGGCACCTTTTCTGAAAGATAAAATGTCACTTCACTTTCATTTCCCAATATCATGACTAGTGGGATACACATAGACTCACAAACAATGGAGTTAGAGATATTCAATCACCGGCCCGTATGCGGTGTAGAAAAACACGTCCAATTCCCTTTCATCTGGAGTGCAGGACCATTATATTGTCGCGCAGCTGAGAGAGTTCAGCTGTTACGCTCTCCAATTTAGACTGAGTACTGTTTCAGGACAAATACTTAACCTCATTCACAGATACATAACTATTTTGAGCTTCTATAGGCGTGTTCAATTAACTTTGGCCATATTTTTCATCATTTATTAAACGAAAAACATGAACAACATCATGAGAGAATGTTGCTGGGCAACTTTGACCTAAACAATTGTGCTGACCAAATCCGTACTTATTGTCTTAACTGCAGTTCTATTCAATTTCCCGCGTTTTCAGAGAACATTTGTGTCACCGACTATATTATAATGTCCACTGGTTAGTTATTGTGAAGAGCGGACGGCTATTTGTCACTCACCCCAAATCGTGGAAGTGGTCACACCTGGCTATCACAATGGCCCTACATACCCGGCCCATTGTAATATCTTTAGCTCATGGTTAGCTGAAGTCTATACATATCCATTGGTCTCTGCTATTGGGAAAAAGAAATTGAGGTGACATTTTATATATTTTTAAGAAAATGTGCCATTTTTATGTGCGGGAACAGACAGTTATGTGATCGTAATAATTTATTATGAATTTACACTTGGTTTTCCCTTACCCCCCAGATGGGGACTACAGAATTTGTTATACAGTTGGTTATTTGGTCCACGTCCCATGGTCTACATTGAAATACCAAACTTTTCAAATTGGGAATTGAATCTGTGACTATCACTTAAAAACATATTTTCTTTCAAAGAAATTTAACAACAAATCTAGTTTATTAACCTGAAAAATAGGGGTTTCTCTATGAAAACGTTGATTTTCAAAAACTTAGTTTATAAGTCGATAATCTGATGGAGGTTTTTTTCGAAAAAGTTTATCATTTGATAAAACTGACTAAATGATTGACTGTTGAAAACCATGTTTCTCAAAAATATTTCAATAAACTTAGTTTTCAAGTAAAAACCTCAGCTTATTGAATTGTCAAACTAATTTTGTCACCGATAAACGTTTGTCAAATTAAAAGTTTTTAAACTTGGATATGAAAAAATGGGTTTAGGCCTCTCACTTGAAATCAATATATTTTGAGTTTATAATTACAAGGTTCGAACTGACATTTTGGTGATTTAGAAATATAAGCGTTAAAAAATATCAAACCAAAGACATTTTATCGGAAGGTCATGTGACCTTTATGTGACCTTTAAACAAATGTACATTTTGAAAACTTAAAAGATATATATCATTTTAAAGATTAATAAATATAAATTTAAAAAATCTAGGAATAACTCAAAATGCCATTTAGAATCGTGTAATTCTCAGTTCAAAATGATCATTGATAAACTCAGATTATAAACTCGAAGAACATGGTTTTATGTATGAAAAACTTTTCAGTCAATATTCATAGCTTTTCTATATTGATCGATGCAGGTGATTGAGCAAGAAGGCGAGTTAATGACCGGTGTTTTATTTCGTGAAGTTGTTATTTATTTTTATATGGTGCATTTTCTAAATTTTAATTAACACATATCCATATTATTACTTTATATTTGAACTGATGCACGCTAAGTGTATGACGGATATTTAACTGAGCTGCGTGCATTATGTTAAATAATTGGGTCTAAGCATCAGTTTGTGCACTGTTGGTCTCGGGGCCTTCGACCAGACGAAAAGTTTTAGACAGCGTTGATTAGTTGGGAGAGCTGACAGAAAAAGAAAATGTGTGGCCCGATTCACCTGTTTCATGAACGAACTAAGATAATCAAGCCTTTCATGTTGACATTTTTACATAGTGAGTGCAAAGACTTTTGTGTTCCTTCGTATCCAAAATCGCTCAAAAGTCGGTAACATTCGACTCACCTGTTACATTGAATACCACTGAAGTAAATACGATTATAGTAAATTCAACCCACCTTGTCGCCTCTAGTACTTTTCCGAGGGTATGGGCATTGAATGAGGGGTATGTGCAGAGGGTGGAAATTAAATTCCACACTAAATCCATTGAAACACGTAGTCCGATAGCAAAGAAAAATCAATTCTATGCGTAATGAAAGCATTCAATTCAACGTAAATGCATTTAGCTGCATCAACTCTCAAAATATTCAAACTAGTCGTATTTGCTTCAATGGTATTCAATGTAACAGGTGAGTTGAATGTTACTGACTTTTGAGCGCCCCTGGTTTGGATACGAGGGAACACAAAAGTCGTTGCACTCTCTATGTAAAGATGATGTAAACTTGAAAGGCCAGATTACCTTAGTTCGTTCATGAAACAGGTGAATCGGGCCACATATCGGTTTTGAAGGAGCAGATTCCGCCTCCTCTCCCAACTAATCGACGGTATCCAAAACTTTTCCTCTGGTGACACGATGGGTTGAATCTACTATACTAGATTCCAGTTGATAGTGAAATAGCCTTTACTTTTTTGTAGGTTAAGGTATAAATTGAGGGGATTAGTATCTAAAAACATTAGTCCGTGTATTTGTAGCATGACGTGCGCTATAACCATGAAAGCCAACAGTGAGCGGTTGGACCATTCACAGTCCCAATCATAGTCAAAAGCATAAACCCTAGAACACTGTAGAATGTTCAAAGAAAGCGCAAACTAAATCGAGGAATAGTTTCAGTGAAAGCAGGTGAAATCTGATTTTATGAATAGTAAAGATATAATACTAATACTAATACTACTACTACTAATAATAATATGGTACATATTGGTCTGTGGCATTGCGGCATCTGGGCCCAAACCTCTCCAAGTAAATGCCATACATCAATATTCCAACAATTATAATAAAATAATGATAAAATGGTAAGAATATAATAACCATAATAATAGTCCTTTACGGCCGGTGGCATTGCGGGCTTATATGGGGCAAACCTATCCATGTTATTGTATTTATTAATAAAGTATAATAATATTAGTTCATTTGTGGATGTGGCAATGTGCTATCTGACAACCCTGTCCGAGTAAAAAGTAAGGAAAGTAAAAAATAAGAAAGTAAATATTACAATCTTGTTTTTCATTTTTGTTCATTGTATATGTTTTATACATGGCATTATAGGGTTAGGTAATACTCGTTGTGGGGACATGTGATAAAAAGGATGTTTTTTTAGGGAAAAAAGGGTGATCTTGGGGGCGAAAATGTCTAAACCCTTATAATAGTGTAGAAAAATGAAACCATATTGTCCGTCTAGTCACGAGGATTCCAAAATGTATAGTTGGTACCATCTATGGACCATTGGTTTTAGAGTTATGGGTTAAAAATGGCTAAAAGTGCAAAAAAGGTCAAATCACTTTGTAAAGGGGTAACATTGAACGTTTCTCTGATTCTACTTTCAATGCTTGCAAATTATTGCATGAGGATCCCAAAAAGTATAGTTTTGATTTTTTAAAGTGTTTACTTAACCGAGATAAAGGTCAAGAAGGTCAATGCCAAATGGATAGGTTGCCCCATGACCTAGTTTGTCAAGTAGCATGATAACTAGCTAACATTTGCAGATGCTACAAACCATTCCTTAGTTTGACACATTAAGCTAGATGAAACAATTTATTTCATTTTTGCCAAAGTGGAACAAACTTTCTGATTTGACCCTTGTACAAAGGGAAATTTGACCTTTTTTAACTTTTAGCCCATTTTACCCAATTACTCTAAAACCAATGGTCATAGTGGTACAAACTTACATTTTTGGAATCCTTTGACTAGGGACAAATGCATACATGATTGGAGTAATTTAAAATGTTTGACCCCTGTGCAACTTAAATTGACCCTTATTAAACAGGGACACCACAATTTGACACCACTACACACCTTGCATTGCTTTTAGAGGAGCCCAAGCTAACTACCAAAGGTGTCAAAGCTGCGCTTGGTAGTGGGACATGAACGATGAGCTGACCCAAGTCCTTGCCCTTGCTCTATAGAGATGGTGGAATCAATTGCACGAGAATCCATTGTTGCTAAAATAGTATTGATGGAAGGGGTCCTTGGTGATTGACATCTAGCAGAGGGGCAGACCTGTGAAAGAAGGCTTATTTTAGAGTTGTTATATAACCAACCTACAACAGCATAAGTCATACATCATTTTAAAGGCTTTTCAGATTAGCATGATGTGGATTCAACCCATGGGAGGAAATATGTCTTGTGGCTGTTTGGTCAAGAAAATTCCATTTTTTTGGTACAAAAATTGTAAGATATTGATATTTCGACATCTGTGAATACATCCGTTTTTAACTAAAATTTAGATCATTATGACACTTCGTTCGCGGAAAAATAAACATTAAATTAAAAAATGTTCAGTATAACTATAAGCAATATAAAAATATAAACTGAGATAAGGCGGCTTATCCCTAGTTAAAAATTCTTATTCTAAGATAAGGATAGTTATGGGGATAAGGATCGTTAAACGAGGATAAGGGCCTTAACCCCCAGATAAGGATTGTTAACTAGGGATAATGCCGCCTTATCCTAGTAACAACCGTTATTCGAGTATAAGGATCGTTAAAATGGGGATAGCGCCCTTCCCAGATAAGGGACGTAAACCTGGATAAGTATCGTTAACGAGGGATAAGGCTCGTTATTCGGGTTTTCCTTATCTAGGGTTTACGTGGCCTTATCTGGGGTTTACGATTCCTTATTCGGGGTTAGGTTCCCAAACCCCACATAAGGCGCCTTATCCCTAGATAACGCTCCTTACCTAGGGTTTACAGCCTTATCCGGGGTTTACGTGGCCTTATCTGTGGTTTACGTTCCAAAACCCCTTATTCCAAAACCCCAGATAAGGCTCCATATCTCTAGATAAGCCTCCTTATTTAGGTTTTACGGCCTTATCTGGGGTTTACGATTCCTTATCCGGAGTTTAGGTTCCTAAGCCTCAGATAATGCGCCTTATCCCTAGAAAACGCTCCTTATCTGGAGATCAGGCGAAAATGACACACTTGTGTTTCCATAAGCGTAACCAAACAAGGAAGAAGGTATGAAGATTTCTTTCTATAGTTTGATGGACAGTAGAAAAGCTTGTCAAAATGTAGTTAACCCAAGTTTCAGCAAGAGTTTATACAAATTACATCATCATAAGATGACGAGAGTCAAAATTATGACCCATCAAATTAGTGTGGACTTTACTTATTTATCTTTATATATCTATTATGTGTCTATGTTTGTGCGTCTGTGTGTGTGTATTTGTGTGTTTGTGTGACTTGTTTGAAAATAGACATTCACTTCCTCTTTACATATCATTGACCTGAGGCACCGACTGAAATACTGTTCACGACGCAAAATTACACCATAACCCAGCTTGTTATCAGCCGTGCAACTTTTTTCATTATTTCAGTATGAATCTGCAATATAATGGTAAAAACGAAATGAAACAAATCAAAATCTAAGATAAGAACGAATGAATATTATATTTGAATCAACTAACTGTGCAAACAAAGGCATTGGGTAGATCATGCAGATTTCTTGTTGATTAAATCAACCACAATGATTTTATGCATGTTAACATTGTGTGTCATTTCGTCAATTTAAGAACCACCAAATGTGGCAAAACAAACTGACACACATGCCACAGTGACAAATTTCGTGATCCGCAACCTAAAAAACCCCTCAGAACCCAACCTAAAAAAGTTGAGATTTTTCATATAGTCCGAACAGTTGGCCTAAGTATAGTTTGTGTGCCTAATCTTACTTGTGAATTCGATCAGCTCTTGAAGAAATTCGTACTCTCTGTCCGTAAACGGACGAAATTACAACACAGTGGCCACATTTGCGCATAACATTAAAACACACCGTCGAAATCAACTTAAATTTTGGAAATAAACATTTCTTGGGGGTATATATCTAGTGAATATAAACCAAAATGAGGTAATGGATCCCCGGTGGGCTCACTCAATCTGTGATACTGACCGTAATGATCGTTACCAAAATCGCGGACAAATATGGCACGCGAGAGCGAACATAGATGTGAACCCCTGTTGTAATACAGTTTTTGCGTCACCGGCGACACCATTATTTTTGCGTGGAAGAGCTCGGCCTCCGGCCTCGTTCTTCCACTTAAAATAATGCTATCGCCTTGGTTTCAATTCGTCGTAAAGAGAGTACCGGTGTAGAAGTAATTATTGTCCGGCGTACTCATAGTCCGGGAACAATGGTGAACAATAGGGCAATCGATTCAGTTGACTCTTCACGTAACATTAGTTTCACGCTTTATTCCGTTATCGTCTATGGAGCCCCGGACTGTGGCTCCCGCCGGACTATATCTGCTTTCACACCGGTTCCCAAAATCATACCTTTATTCTCTAAATTAAAAAGCTTTAAGGTTCTCGTTTTATTATTAAGGCAAAGCACATTGAATGGTGTTTCAAACACATACAATCAAAGTTTGTGTCACTATCTTTTTTTTTTTCCTGAAATTGCACTATTAAGGCGATTTTTTTGATATTTCAGTGATTCATTTCAATGTCTTTATAATGTTGTTTTTTTTAGGTAATAGTGATTTTATATTGCAAACAAACTTGCTTCATGGGGGAAAACTTGGTAGTTCAAAAAGTGCAAATTTTTGGTGTCAAAAGTAAATGTCCTTTCCTGAACGACGAATGCTTATTACAAATTTAGTCCAATTTGAAGGCATGTGTTATTTGTAAACTGAAATAAACAACAAAATAGAGCAGCATAGCAGCAATAGATATATAATCAGCTAAAAATGTTACAATATGAAAATCTAATATATGCTGGCTTATTCGACTAAAAACAAAAACAAAAGAAAAACAAAAACGCGTTCCAATTTTCACCCCAAGTAACATAACATAACATACATGACTTATATTTTGAAAGGCGCCTTTTCACACAGATACAAAGCGCCTTTATGAGTAATACGACTGAAAGAGGTAAGTTTTGAGCATTGACTTAAACTTTACTGGCACTGCGAATGGTGATAGGATATTTGATTCCATAGTTTGGATGAAAAGCCACTGTAAAGGCCCTGTCGCCAGCACATTTATGTGTCCTAGGAACAACGAGAGTGAGACCATGGTGGCTAGAACGAGTGGTCTACTGACCACCAGACATTCACTGCTGTACTGGGGACAAAGCTCGTTCAGTGCCTTATAAACATATAAAAGAGTCTTGAATTTAATACGATCAGATATACTAAGCCAGTGAAGTTCCTTCAACAGAGGAGTTGTGTGTGAGTAAATCTAGGATACCGGAATATGAGACGAGCACACTTGTTTTGAAGCTTTTGGAGTATGTTGAGGTTCTTCTGAGTACTACCATTGAGCAACAGATTACAGTAGTCTAGGCGAGACAAACTTAATGATCTAACAACATTAGAACATGTATCAAAATCTAGGAATCTACGTATTCTATAAAGTTTCTAATTTGCCAGTTAACAGATTTAGCAAGGCTGGACACATGTTTAGACATTGACAATTTGTTGTCAAAAATAACGCCCAAATTGTGAACATTATCAGGTGGACAGATAGCAAGAGCATCCAGCTGAAGCTGTACAGAATGAAGAAGTTTCATGTGGTTGACTGATGAAGCTATACAAAATTCTGTTTTGTCAGGATTTAATTTCAGTTTATTCTCAATCATCCACTGGTTAACATCAGCGACGCAACGTGAGAGTTTGAACAGTGTACACACACAGTAAAGCACACTCAATTAAAGCACACTCGTGTACCCTGATGGCAAAGTGACTTTTGGAGTACCCTTTACATAATGAATACCTTACCCTTATATACTTATAAAAATAAGGAATAGTTTTGAGTGTCTTAAATGCTTACTTACCGAAGTAGGGGGGAACAAGGTCAAGCCCCATTGAATGCAATGGATGGTGACCTTTGGTGCCCCCTACATTGGGAACTAAGCATTTAAGACGGTCAAAACTATTCCTTGGCACCATTTTTTTTTATCCAAATCGGTGTAATTTTAAAATTTGACCCTGTACAACTGAAAATGACCGTTTTTATTGATTTTTGCTGTTTTTAGCCTATAACTCCAAAACTTTCGGCCGCAGATAGTACGAACTATACCTTTTTGGAATCCTTATGATTAAACTATTAACTTGGTATATTTTTCAACATGATTGGATCAATTTCCAAATTTGACCCCTGTTATTGACCTTTGACTCCCGAAAAAACAATTTCCCCACCCCCTACGATAACTCACTTTTTTTGGGTAAATGTTGACACCTTTACCTACCAAAATCAGTTGAAATCAGCTTCTTTAAATTTTTTTCACAGATTTGCTAAGAATATGTTTACTTTTGAGTTACTACAGGGCCGTATGGAGGCTTTATTGGGGGGACTTCGAAAAAGTGGGCCTCTTTTTTGTGTAAAAGTGGGAATACCACCCTAAAATTGTCCTTTTTTATTTTTTTTTGACTTTTTGGACATCTTACCATCAGGAAATGGACAGCAACCAACGCAACCCCTCCCACTTGCGTACGGGCCTGAACCACTGACCTCTTCACATGGATAGCGGATCTGAGTTGCCGAGTGTCACAACAGGAAGTTGCTTTTCGCCTTCTCAATATGGCGGGAAACAATTCATACACCTGGTCGCGGGTTAAAGGAATTTTGTATAACAATAGAACATCTGTGTGGAATATGTGCACCAGCAGGTGTATGCATTGTTTCCCGCCATATTGAGAAGGCGAAATTCAACTTCCTGTTATGACACTCGACGATCATTCAACTGTGCGGCAGCCCGCTATCCATGTGTAGAGGTCAGTGGCCTGAACCTATCCCTATATCCCTCCATTTCTTGGATAACAATTAACACTTACTTTGGAGTTGAAGTTGAGGGTATCCCCATGGCGATGCAATACGGTGCATTTCCAATCGATACACTGGCTGATCAATATCGTCCCGTATACGTAGTTGGCGTTTATACAAACGTTGATAGAATAAACAGATGGTGATGCTCAGAATTATTATGAGGCTACCTAATGCTGTAAAGAGAGGTATGGCGATATCCGTAGCTGTATAGAGTAACAAATGAATAACGCTAAGGATGAAGAGATTTGTTACTGTTAACACTTAAGTCTTGCTCATTGACGTTAGTGTATAAGGGGGGATCCACGTGGACCCCCTCTTAAAACCACTTTGCCATTGGATTTTTTTAACCAAAACTCTGCTCATTGATGTGTTACATCAATACGACCACAAATAAGCCAAAAAATTAAAATCGGTTAAAATGGCGGTTCAAATACTGATTATTGCAATTCGCACAAAAATGGAAAACCACTTTTCCAAAGGACTTTTTCCATAAAATTTAGCTAATAATATGAAAAAATGGATACATTTACATTGCAGCAATACAACTTGAAAAAAGTTACTCCAGTACGATTAAGAGTTAGTATTTGTAAGAATCATGCAGGATGCATATGTAGGCTGTCAGATGAGGGTCGGCGGAATTCAATCATATTTGGAGGTTAACCTAGTTGGGTCAAAGGATTTAAAATAACAATAGTAAAAAATCAGGTGACTCCCCCTGATGTGCAATGAGACGCCATCCTAAAATTGGCTCTTCCGGGCTCTGTATCACTAATGGTACAGTGTGAAAAATGGTAATTTTAAAAACACAAGAGAAATGACATAAAAGAAAGTCCAACTTCAATGAATTTTTAGTTGAGCTTCAGTTTAAAACACGCTTAAAAAGCCCATCTACTTTAATTTACAAACATGTTTGAGACTCTCTTATTAATTATTCATGAAACATAGCAAATTGCGACAGTCACTTTACCTTTTTGAATTTTACAAAAATTGGGTCATGTTTAATATTAAATTTCTTCTATACTAAAAAAAATATTAAATATGATTTCAAAAGTGGTTTTTTTTAACCTTTCTTTAGGTAGGTTGAATGAGTTTTATTGTATTTTGCGTAATGTTGTCTAAAAAATAGGGACAAACGGTCAAAAAAGGTCACCTGATTACACGAGACTAAAGAACATGGTCCAAGTAATTGACAAAATGAATGTGCATTTGAAACTGAAGACAGATAGCATGAAATGGTGTGAGCTGTACTAAACAAAGAATTATTTGTGACACCTGAATGACCTTTGTCCTTCACATCTGTTCCAACACATAAGTTCCTGGTTTCAATACATAGGTTATTGGTATAGAAAATACAGGGTGAGTAAAAAAAAAACCTGAGCCTGATTTTGTCCGCCATTTTGAATTTTCAAGTAAAATATATCTAACATATGTGGTATCATCTGAAAGCATATAGTTCATTATCATTAATATGCTGGAACGATTATTCACATCGGTTAGGTATAGACCGAGCTACAGTTATTTGAATCAAGTAGTCTGTTTTGCGCTCTGTCCACGGATTCCATTAAAGTGAATGGCGTTCAGCGAAGCAAATCAGTGTCCAGAAGAAAATCGCGCTATTTATTGACTGCAGAATAAATGTGACGCTATTTAACCCCCAAAAATCAGTCAAATTTACCATCGTTGCCCTCTTAGCGTTTCTACGTCCTCATCACTCATAAAAATAATTTCAAAAAATAAAATAACTTGATACATGTATCAGTTTCTGAAGGAGTTCAATGAATCACTCCATAAGAAGGAACATATATCTTTACAACCTTTTGAGGTTTAAAGTATTGTCTATATTTGTAGACCAAAATATGCCACATCTTGAAAAAAAGTGTTTCAAATAAAACTGACCATTATCACTGGCTTTTACACCTTTAACCCACGTCTACCTGAGCCATTTTTTGTAACAAAACTCCCGAAGGGGGGTGGTTACCCCCTCCCCGTGATTTTCGTTAATGAACACCCTGTAAATTTGGTACCAAAGGATAGCTAAGAGTTTCTTCTTTCCATTGGTACCAAAATAAGTACCAACATCCCCATTATGACCTCCCCGTGACGTCATATGTTGAGTAAAGTACGAAAATACTGAATATAGGGTGGAAAATTGATATTTCGCAATTTTAGCAACTCAAACACCTTATTATAGCTCTAAAATGCTGTCATTATATAAAACTAGTCATTTCCCATCAAGTAGAGTCCAAAACCATGAAATCTGATGTTCCTAACCTTTTTGGCAAAAAATTGAATTTTTCAATGTGTGTGTCTATGGAAATTGGCATTTTTTGCTGACATGCGAACTTTATGACGTCATTGTGACGCAATGCTAGGCATGTTGGTACTCATTTTGGTATCAATGGAGAAAGGAGGACCATAGCTATCTATTGGTACCAAAATCAAGTGTCTGATGTTCCTGTGTTGTGTTAGGCATGTTGGTACTTCTCTCCCGAATGGGGTTGGTTGCCACCAAACCCCCCCCCCCCCCATCCATCACTTTGGGATCACCCTGTATCTTACCTATACCCCGCTGGATGTTTGTTTTTGGATGAAAAGGAGCGGAAAATGTCAATTGATAATTACATTAAATAATTTGGCACCAAAAAAAGAGGTTTTAGCAAGCCGGGAAAAAAAACCTGAAGAGGGGGACCCCCCCCCCCCCCTTCGGTAGACGAGGGTTAAGACACCACTTTATTTGACATAAACATAGACATACCCTTAATCCTTATCATCATTTTGAGGAGTCATTTGCTTGGTTAGCCGCCGTGCATTCAAATGGGAATCGATGGATGGGGTAAAAGCTGACTACTTGATTCAAAAGACTGTAGATCGGCCTATACTTATCCGATTGGAATTATCTTTGCAGCAAATTAAAGATATTTTCCGATGATACCATATATGTTAGATATATATTATTTTAAAATTCGAAATGGCGGACGCAATCAGGGCCAAGTTTTTTTTTTACTCACCCTGTATAAGCCTGATCCATCCCCGGGATCCATCACTTCGCTGAATCGTTACAGCAACTTTAAACTTAAAATCATGTTCCAATAAATGACCAAATGGCCTAAATGACATTTGACCTTCACATCTGTAACCCTCACATAAGGCCCTTGTTTCAATACATATGCAAACCAAGTATGTACCTGATCTGTCACTGCACTAAAAAGCTAGATTGAAATTTCAACCCAAAAGGTATACTATACACAACCATAAGTTACCCATAATGTCCTTTGACCTTAATTATGTACCCACATAAGCCCCTTGTATCCACCAATACATAAGCATACAAAATATGAACTTGATCCATCACTGTACTAAAAGGCAAGACAAATTTTTGACCAGAAGTGTTTACCAATGTTGACACATATATACACTCACGAATCATGCTGCCATAAGGTCTCGCTTAGTTTATAAATCAGACGACCTAACATAACATAACAAGGCGCACTATAATAACCGGCATTTATAGAGCGTCTTTTCAAGTGGTTACGAAGCGCTTAAAATAAAAAAAATGAGAATGAAAGAACATTAACAAGCGTAACAGAGTTGAAACAAGTATGTTTTGACCAGAATCGATAAGCTCTGAACACTCTGACCACTACGAATGTTAGTGGGAAGTGTATTCCACAATTTAAGAGCAGCCACCAAAAAGGCTCTGTCTCCAGCACATTTCCTGTCTTGGGAATCATACGATTCGGGGTCTGTTTACCACCAGACAATCTTCCATGTACTGGGGACAGAGTCCATTCAGTGACTTGTACACATAAAAAAAGGTCTTGAATTTGATTTTTTTAGAGATGCGAAGCCAGTTGAGATCCATAAGCAGTGGAGAAATACGAACAGATCTTGGTTTTATGTAATTAATTGAGCACGTTTAGACTGCAGTTTTTGTAATCTAACCTGATTCTTATGAGTGATGCCATTAAAAAAATATTGCAATTATCCAGACCAGACAGAATCAGTGCTCTATGTTAGAGCAAGTGTCGGTATTTATGCACCTTCGAATCACATACATATTACGAATCTGCCAATTCACAGATTGACATATGTTGGTGACATGTTGGGTCATTGTCATGTTGCAGTCAAATTTAACACCCAAGTTGTGGTAAAATGACACTGTCATTAATCTGGAGGCAGCGATTATGGAGACGACTCTGATGAGTTTGTTTTTAATCATCCATTGTTTGATATCATAAACACATCTTGTGAGCTTGAAAGTGCACATGTGGAATCACCAGGAACTGTCGGATCAACTTCAATGTATACTTGTATATCATCGGCGTAGATATGATATTTAAGGTGATGCTGATGGATAATGTGCCCAATGGTATGGGTATAAATACAAATCCCAGTGGGCCAATAACTGAACCTTGAAGAAGGCCATACTTGAGCTCAATGTTATCAGATAATTCACCAGATATAGATACACGGCATTGTCTTTTCCCAGCACAGTGTACTTGTCACTAAATATTTCATTTTGTGTGTACTGCGAGCCTAGCCAATCAACAAGCTTTATAACAGACACGCCCCCGTTGAATGCATTGTCTGTCTTTTGCCAGCATGATTCGAAAGCCTATTGGAAACGCAAATTTATGAAAAAGTGTGACTTTATTGAAACCACTTTGACTTTTGTCCTGCAGTTGAATGTTTGTACTACATAGTAAGTACTATGCATATTGCCGCTCTCGCCTGTTAGGCCCGTCTCCTAGACAAATATCACTTCCTGTTTGTGAATCAATGCAGAGTTTGATTTTACCACCCTTTTGTTCCC
The DNA here is from genome assembly GCA_023653785.1 of Ophioderma brevispina. Lineage (NCBI taxonomy): Eukaryota > Metazoa > Echinodermata > Ophiuroidea > Amphilepidida > Ophiodermatidae > Ophioderma > Ophioderma brevispina. Next base: position 51,448 of record JAMKCH010011591.1, read on the forward strand.
AGTGCCAAGCCATGGGTATGTAATTGCTCTCCTAGTGTTAGTGAAAATCTTATGAAGAGGCATGTTTAATAACAGCGTGACGTATTATTGATTTTGTAGTACCCGTTACTCCATAAGTCAAGAGGTAATTGACTATTCTTTCTTTTATTTCATGGCCTGATTTTTAAGAACAGAAATAACAGAGTATGTGGATAGCTTATAATATTCTGCTTGTGAAAAAATACATAGGCCTTCAAAAAAATATTTAAGTACTAAAAAGTATACAAATTCTAAGTAAATTTTGCTCAGGTTTATTTTCATTTTGAGAAAGCAGTAGTGTACGAGGAATGTTCTTACCAGGGCAATTATTATTGATATTACACTGACAAGTTTACACTGTGCCCAGATTCAACCACCATTAGAGCAGTACCAAACTCCTAGCTTAATCACTGCAGCAAAATGTCCGTATCTACAGTATCTAAAGCTGCAGAAAGGTCTAACATGATGAGAAAAACAGCCTTTTGATTGCCAATAGCTCTCTGGAAATCATTACGCACGTACGCTAAGGCCGATTCCTTGCTGTGGATTTGATTTTAGGCAGACTGCATAGGTTGTGCAAGATTATGACGATCAACATGAGCAAGTACCTGTGAAGCAGCACATTTTTCTATGAGTTTAGAAATAAATGGCAAATTAGCAACTGGTCTGTAGTGTTTCAGGACATTCTTATTTAAAGTTGATTTTTTTTCAACACAGGAGTTACAATTGCATGACGAAGATCTTCAGGAAAGACCCCACTCGACAAGGACATATTTATAATACGTACCAGGGCATGGGTTAACGTAGAAACATGTTGTTTGAGCAACCAAGTAAGCAACACATCAAGAGTACAAGACTTATTGAGACATTTACTTATTACTTTAAGTAAATCATCTTCAGAAACATGTTTAAACTGATTAAATATGTACATATGGGAACTCCCTTCAATCTGTTCAACACTGAATCACCAAAATAGGAATCCCTATCACCGAACTCTTCGTCAACCTCAATGCGGATCTTATTATCTTTACCAATAAAAAGGTGTGGGGGAGACTTGTGTCCGGAAGGGGACAATCTACGTGAGATGAAACGCAACGTACGTCGCCTTGAAAGACGCTGGAGTTCTTCTAAATTAGAGGTTGACAAGCAAATTTTCAAAGAGCAGTGCTACGAATATAATCGCATGATAAAGCAGGCCAAACTTAACTACCATTCCACACAATTTGAAGATTGTAACTCAAAACAGTTGTTTCAGAAAGTTGACAAGTTGTGCACACCAACAGTATCCAAGGTGTTACCTTCTGATGATTCGGATCTTTCACTTGCTGATCGCTTTTCTGACTTTTTTGCAAACAAAATTCAGAATATTAAAAATGTTCTCAATAATTCATCTCGGTCTGATGTTTCAGTTCCCATTCTGCAGGAGTCATGTAGTACTTCATTTCCTGATTTTTCACCTGTAACGGAGCAGACGGTCAAAGAAATAATAATGAAATCACCATCAACTTCATGCAGTCTCGACCCGATACCACATGTTTATTGACGAAATGTATTGAACGAGATTTTACCAGTCATCACCAAAGTTATCAATAATGCATTCAGGAAGGCCAATTCCCTGATATTTTGAAATGTGCACATATTACTCCTCTTTTGAAAACCTAAATCTGGATTGTGAAACGCTGAAAACTATCGACCCTGTTGTGCCAACCTCAATTTTTTTTTCTCGCGAAGACCATTGAACGTGCTTGTGCTTCTCAGAATCATGATTACCTTTCATCAAATAAAATTCTCTCCAGTAAAATGCAATCTGCGTATAGATCTTCTCATAGCCGAAACTGCTCTTCTTCGTGTAATATAATGCATTTATTGTTAGCTGTTGATCAGGCAGGACGCTGATTTTTTGATACTTTTTAGACTATTCTGCAGCGTTTGATACTATTAATCATGATGTTTTTCCATCGTGTTTACATTGTAGATATGGCTTATCAGGAATTGCCTTGAATTGGTTTAAATCGTTTTCCATCGTTCTCAATCTTCATGTCTCTTTCAAAACCTCATGTGCCACTCGAAGGTGCACCTCAAGGCTCCGTGATTGGACCGTTATCATTTACACTTATATACGCCCCACTTTAAGAGATCATTGAATCACATGGTTTTGGCGGAATGATATATGCTGATGACACTCTTTTAATGTTGTTCTGAAACAAGATTCTGAACCATACCATGATACCAATTTTAAAGATGTTTAATGATATTAAATCTTTGTCCAATGCAATTAATTTAAAATTGAATGAGGACAAAATGAAGTTACCATGTCACAACACCATCTCGCTTCAGAAAACCCTCCCTTTTACCATCTATTAAAATCGCCCAATGCGGCAATCAACCTTGTCAGGAGTGCACGCAACTCGGTGGGCATCTTTGAAAATGATTTCTCAGTCGGATTTGACATAAATAACATTTGTCGCTTATGCTTCTTATGATTTGTACAACTGGTCGTTCTTGGACCAATGCAATAGCCTTCTCTTTGGCCTACCCGAATCACAATGCTAAACACTACAGCGAATTCAACACTCTGATAGCCAGACTTGTTACTCGTACGCGCTCTTTGAAATATTACACCAGTCTAAAAGAATGCATTGGCTGCCAGTGGCGTTGCATTAAGTACAAGATATTAGTTTTAACTTACACATGTATCCATGGAGTGGCTCCAATTTATCTTCACGAACTCATTAGAAATAAAAACCATCTCGTAATTTACGGTCATCTTCACAAATTGAACCTTGTATCTACTTCTGTTTCAACTCTTTCATACGGTCATCGTCCATTCTTCCACAAGCTTCATCGGAACTCGCACAACCTTTCTTTCAACATTAAAAAATTGTCAGAATTGTTGGTCAATTTGAGTCAAGTCTAAAGACAACATCTTTTCAAACTTGCGTTTGATGATTAATTTACATGTTCAGGTTATTGGTATTTTGTAATTTTAGTATAATTGTTTGTTGTTGGTTGTATACGCTTTGATACCTCTTGTAAGGCGCTTTATAAGCACTGTTTTTATATATTATTATTATTATTATTCTCTCTTTGTTGAGCAGTTCATTAACAGCACGATACATGTCAGTTTTTAAGTCGGTTTTTATCATATCAATCTTTGATTTGTCAATGTGTCTTTTACTCCACGTTGGCATCAATATCCTCTTCAGATGTATATGAAGCCAGTTTTTCGCCCATGCTTATCAAACAGAAAAGATCAATGCAGCATTTATTAGAGTCCTAGAAGTAATTTCATTGACATCAAGTATAAGAGTTATGTCATGAGGTCAAATTTGATGAGAGATCAGATGAGAAAGCCCATGAATAATTTTCTTATATTTGCGAATAGTCTGAGTAACTTTGATGATGTTGGGCTTGGACATGTTGAGTGTGCAAAAATGGTCAATAGTAAAGTTACAGAGTCAACCGTAGGCAGAATGATGATATCAATTTTCCTGTCTTGTGCTAACAAATCGAGGCTATACCCTCACTTTGGGTAGCTACAGTGTTTGAACCATTTCCACTGAGGCCAGAATGGTTCACAATCGTTTCACATCAATTTTTTTTCAGGATATCAAGTGCTCATTAAAATCCCCAAGGAGGAGGACTTTCCTTGAAGAAGATTCACACTGTCAATGACGTTTGCAAACTCCTCAGAAACTTGGAAACAGTCAGCTTATTTTTATGGTAGATGGAGGACGTCGTATACACGCCAAACAGAGAGCGAGACATATTGAAAACAATTCAAACTACTTAAATTTGGGCAGGTCAGATTTAACTTTTCCAAGGTTGGATGAGATTTGTAAAAGACATACCGATACCACCCCGTTGGTACTTGGGTTGACACAGTCCCGCGGTACACTGATGAACGCATACTCAGGAGGTGACAGTTCTCCAATGACAACTTGGTCATCTTGATGCATCCAAGTCTCAGTCAGACAGAGGACTCAATGTCACGGATCAGGTTTCACACCGTACATAGAGTCCTATTTCGTTCCTGTATGAAAAACATTTTCCTCAATGGAAACATCGCAGACCTTAAATCTAACATTCTGTTTGCAGATCATCATATCTCCTACCTCTATCCCATTCATGAAATTAGGGTAGTTATCCCCAAAATTTTCGCGCTACTGGACCGTGAATACTAGCATGCACGTGACCCTGGGGGTGCAGAGCATTGTTCGTACGCTGTTCCCTGTAAGAATAGGTTAAAATCGGTTGGTCGGATCAAAATAACGTATCAGTCAACTTTTTTTGGATTATTTCACATACTTTTATACTTAATCTTTGCTAGCAACTATATTTGCAACACAGAACTCGCCATTTCTCACAGTTTTAGGGTACACATTAGGCGAGGGTCCGCAAAGAAACCAACATCATTTGCAACAGGGCTGGACTTACCTCTGTTTCTACTGTTTATCACTGGTGTAATCCTTCACTTCAGTAGCTTATATTGCCCGATTGGGCGTTCCACAAACTCAAATTGAAGGTCTTAGTAGGAGCTCCAGTCTTATTATTCTCTGTACACCCACTGATGTTATGGGTATAGCAGTTATTAATCTCAGTATGTCGGTTTGATAATTCTAGTTCTACCACCTCTGGTACCACGCTGGGTTGCTGAGCACCAAAGATTTCACACTCCTTCAAAGTTTTGTATGTTGCATGAGGTATATGACAGCTATCAGGCATTAACCCTAATAATTCCAGACTTGAATAGGAGATTTGGCTTTTCATGCGGTTTTTCATCTGTAAATAATGGCAATCGGCTAGTTTTGCTAACATTGAGTTTAGAGCCATACTGGGCCGATATTTGCAAAAATACATAATTATTTCCTGGGTTGCAACCACCCCCTACACTTCCACTTTGATGGCACTACCCGGTTAAGACCGGTTGCTACCTTCACATTTTTATTTCGCATAAATAACAGAAAAACAATGATGCCTGAAAGTATTTTGCGAACGTTTTTTGGGCATCTGACACACCGGATGAACGTTTACTAAGCCCCGCCCCTTGGTAAGATGCGAGTTAACCTAAAATGGTCTTGGACCTCTGCAGGCGACCTGCAATATATATACTCATGTATGAAAGTGTCCAAATTGCCACATTGTCCAATTGCAAGAAGGCTTCAGCATTTCAAATGTGAGCATCTAAGGAGTGGCTTTATTTACGCCGGGGGGGGGTTGGCGAGGAACAATTTATAGTTTAGAAGATATCCAATTTAGAAGTTCAACATTGGGTTTCGTTTTGATTTATTCGGACAAGGTTCCCTGGATAACCCAGAAAGCCTTTACGGAAGTTGATTCCATCGGGTCCATTTACCGGGACGGAAATTGGGACAGCCAAGGGTATCACCCTTCTTTTTGTCGACACGACGTGTGGTGTTGCATGCAACAGGTTTGACTCTCTGTACATGGACCGACGTCTTAACGACCCCCTCCGAAGGACGGGGTATTATCCTGGTTCATTTGCCCAAGTCCCACTGAAAACAAACTCCAATTTCAAATTGAAAGTCTCTTGACAGATTAAATCCAGAGTTTAGTACCGTCATTAAAAATCCCTACAAGTGGTCCCGCCGGAAATGGAAACAGGAGACCTTTAGCACCAAAGAATACCCTAACCATGGGTCACGCTCTCCCTTCCATTTACGACAATTTTCATGGTTCCTCTGAAATCATCAATTACCCATGGCGTCCACTATTTACTCCTCTCTAACATCCCTGCAAAAATTATTCAAGGCTTTAAACTGAAACTTCTGGCTCCCCTGGAAATAGCTTATCTAAGCCAAATTTAAGCTTTGAAAACCTTAATTCTAACAAGGGAAATTTCAGTTTATGAAACCAGGCTTAATTGTCAATTCTGGTTTTTCTGGAAAAATGTGGATTCTAGGCTCATTAAAACTTTGAAATCATGGCACTTTTCACATTTCATATATCAAGGTTTGAGCTGAGGTAAAAGCCAAGAACGCTGTCATACCATAAGTTTCCACATTTATAACGCTTCGGTGCACGTGGAAGATCAAATCCAGCACGAGAAAAAACCTGTCGTTTTAGTGGTTAACCATCGTATTATTAGCACAGTAGTGAATTGGGCCTTGCAATGCATTTTATTCCGCGTCCCTACTATCAAAACCGCAAGTTGTTTTCCACGATACCTGGGAGGTATGCTAGTTGTTACGGAACGTCCTCGTGGCCGCAACGCAGAGATACCCTTTAAACCCAATAAGTGAGTCTTGAACACAAATGGAGAACACAATAGACAAATGGGTGGTAAGGACACGCTCGTACACTGTTAAAAATTTCCGTAAATTAAGAAAACAGATTAAATTTACGGAAAATCAGTTGAGAAAACAATAACAATAAAAACATAAATGTTAATTTAACGGAAATATTTCAAAATTTCTGGCAGCAATATTTCCGGACTTTTTTTTTGGTCCGTAATTTTACAGTTGGATAAAAAATTTCTGTTAAAATAACATTTTTTTCCGTAATAGAGACAAATTTCTGTAAAAATCCGTCAAAGTTCCGTTAAGACGAAATTTCTGTAATTTACCCTAAAAAAAGTCTGGAATACTGCGCAGAAATTTCCGTAAATTTACGGATTTTTTTAACAGTGTACCGGGGGGGGGCATGGGGCAGCAGCAGCTGCCCCCCCCCCCTCACCCGTGGGGAATCTGCCCCCCCCCTTTCCCCCCTAAAAAATTAGTGATTTAATAGGCCATATACTATACTTAACACAATTTTATGTATGCTTGCACCTGATACATATATGTCCCCTTCCCCCTGAAAAAAAAAACTGGATTACGCCCACTGCAACTCGCACATGTGAACACTGTATTATATGACAACGGCGATTGCGGTACCCATATTGTGGGACTCAGGGGGTTACTCACAGTACTTCAAAGTACGACTATGAAGAATTGATATGCACGCTTAACAGGATGTTGTTTTGTGTTTAATTTTAAAATGTGTTATTATCGAGGGTCCATTATGCGGATTCCATTCAAATCGGTTGAGGTTCATTCCTTTATACGAAAACAGGTACGAGCGACAATTTGTAGCTATAGTCAGGCTACACCAACCATGTGCTCTTGATATATATATAATATATATATAAAAAAATTTCAAAGTAAGACCTCGGAAAGGCAACGTTACTCAGAGTGTCACGAATACCCTCACTTAACGATCATCGGGTATCGATCATCCGACGGATGGTTATTGCACGGTCGTGTCTTAACCACAAGATAGGTGGATAATATAAATATACTTATATGTGTTGCCACACCAGCAATATGCCTTCCAGCACAGATCTGTACCCATGAATAGTCAGAAGAAAGTGCTCAACAACTACGAGTAGTGGGGGGCGTAATAAATAACAGTGTTGTAGTTTCAGGTGAATCTTGGAATTAAAAGATGCTCAATACCATTACAGGGAGATTAATGAAAAATTTCAAAGTATAGACCTCTGAAGGCAACCGTTACTCAGAGTTTCACGAATACCCTCACTTAAGATAATAGGGTATCCGATCTCAGACGGATGTATTGAAACGTAGGTATTAACCACAGTATGTGGATAAATATACATTCTATGGTGGCACACCGCCATGCCGCAGCACAGATCTGTACCATATGCATAGTCAGATAAGTGCTCACCACTACGAGTTAGTGGGGGCCCGTAATAAATAAACAGTGTATTTCAGGTGCCTATCTTTGGAAATAAATGCATCAATCCCCATTACAGGAGAGCTTAATGAAAAATTTCAAAGTATAGAACCTCGGGAAAGGCAACCGTTCACTAGAGTTCACGACTACCTCCATTACTCAGAGGTATCCGATCCTCAGACGGATGGTTTTGCACGGTCGTGTCTTAACCACCTGAAAATACACTTGGTGGATTGTGGGACCAAGTGTATACAACTGAGCTATTCAGTCCGTACGTTGGGGGTGATCCAGAGTAGCCAAATCTTACTCTAATCAGCAAACAGTATTAGAACAGTATTATAATGTACTTGCCGGTTGTTGTTTAAAGAAAAATGATGTGTTATCCCATGCCGTGAGAGTGTCCTAGCTGGCCATAGCAACAGTACGGAATAATCCGGGACCTTGTAGACGAGGCCATTTGGGTTACCAGTGCTGAAACAATGATGAATCATACAGCACTCAATGGAAGAACAACAATAGACAGATGCGTGGTAGGACACTCAAGCACACGGACACTGTAGTATATGACACTGAGCAATATTGATGCATCCATGAATTTTAGTATTTTAACACAAGAACAGGAAGATGGGAAAACGGCCGTTTGTACAATACTGGAACATATTGCTGCATGCTGATGAAGAACAACTTTTGATAAACAGCAGATGAATGTTTTGTTTTGGTAGCCGATTTTTTTGTTATTTCTTTTTGCGTTTTTCTACCACAAAAATGCTGTACGGTTTTTCAAGTTTAGCCTCCATCGGATCAGATCAGACATAAGAAAAGGTTCTGAAACCATTGAAAAACATTATATATATAATTAAAACACAATTGATATGTACACCTATGAATCTATAGTATGGAATAGTAGTGTTAAGTTATCGTCGGGTTAATGATATTTTAAAGTATTCGCTTATTCTTAGATGTAAAAGTAAAGAACAACAAAATGTTTAGCGGGTACTTATTGTTCATCATTAATACCGACCCACCATGATAGAAAAAAAATCTCACTGATTATTCCAAGATTCCCGATGGACCCACGGGCTCTACGCGATGGATATATGGATTTTCTCCCAGGTAGGTCTGTAGCGGGTGTATTGAGTCCACATAGAATGCACCAATAGTGGAAATTTTCACCTCAATATAGTATGTGCTCCCACAAAAAATCCTATTCTTGACACACAAAGCGCGGTGTAAATCATTGAAATGTTTCATAATGGTTCGCCTCGAGTACTTTTTAATACTGTTATCCCTTGGTTACGACGTTGTGTAGAACAGTACAGTTAGGCACATTTCAATGCATAGGGGTTGGGTTAAAACACCCTCTGGGTAGTTAGGCTATGTCCCCTTTCCGAGGACACCACCGTAATACATCATGGGTGTTTGATTACCGCGGTCTTAGCCCATGCTAACGCTTACACCTAGGATTATATAAAAATGATCTCAGAAATCTACCTCTGGCCCTTAGCCCGGCGCCGATGCAAAACCGTAAATGACCTCAGAAAAAAGCCATGTCATAAATTCCATAGTTGTACGCGAATCACGCCCGCTGACGAATTTACTGGCCATTGGTGTGGTATATATTAACTCCATGCTACCGTTCACAAGGTAACGGGCACTACGCGGAATCTTCCATAAACGCAATGCTAACTTCCGCGAATTCGCTTCAAGCATAGCCGTTTGGTTAGTCTATTTAAAAACCTCCTTGATGGGCCGAACCACTTATGCAAATGAAGCCACAGTAGAACGGGTCCAGTATTGCCGCGTACGATGTTTTTTATTTTGTGTGTGTGCATGTACACACACAAAAATGAGGGGCCCAGGGGGCCCATTTCTGGTGCAGTAGATCCTCATAAGATAAGTTGTGGTCGAGCCCCCCGCTTGCCAATGTGTTGCACTTGGGCAAGCACTTTACCTCCGGTTACCTTCTCTCCCCATCCAGGAGTATAAATTGGTACCGCGGTATATGTGGAAAGGCAAACAGACCCGCTGTGCGGGAGAAGTGGCGAACCACCTACCAGAAAACATTATATGAGGGTTGTCGGCCCCCAAACGCCAATGACAGAGCAGGAGAGAGGAGGCACTCCGTGCGGGCGCACCATTTGCATTTTGGCAATGTATATACACAAGGGTAACGATTCGTGAATATAAAAATTTATCTCGAACCAGGAATATTACGTCATTGCATCGCGCTTTGCGGTCATTATCGATTTGAATGATTCATCGTCGCCTATATAAAAAAAACCCCAGATTTCTCGCAATCACTGCGAACATTCTTGAAATACAACACCCGAAAGTACAGAAAAAAGCCAAGACGGATTGTCAAACAGGAAAATTCGTCTGTACATGCAGCGTCATTCGTCTTTTCAAATGCATTGCCGAATACAAATGAAGACCGCAGCACTGCACTGGGATTGTTGGCGGGATTCTCAGCCAAGTTTGGATTACCATACTAGTAGCCATTGTCATAGGCTATGATTTCAACAGTTCGCTGGTGAAAAGAAAGCGAATCGTCTTGACAACGACTATATTTTTGCACGGACGAGCTTCAAATCTATGTGGGAAGTATACTTGGTGTTTTAGGGAACGATTGGAAAGACGTCTGTTTCTTTCAGCAAATTGACCAACAAATTGGCGCCGTTTATAGCTGTGTAGTATATTGGATGAATCACAGAGTTGAAGCGAGCCAGTTAGCAAGATGGCCTCGTTTTCATTATCGATCTAGGGAATATGCTATATACAATCAAGACAATACATTGAATGTCAAGCTATAATTTACCATGAACATTTTAAACTTCTGGTCTCATTAAAAAGAAATTATCACCATTCTACTCAACTCATGACATAAAGACACTCAATCATGCATGTGATAAGTTTAACTGACATCCGATCGAACGGATCTCGAATAAGGAAGAAGTTTTTTGTTCTAAATGTAGTAGTCTCGTCAATTTGTTGTCGGACAAATGGATTTAGTCTCTGAAGCATGCAGTTAACTGCCAGTTATCAACAGACAATTTGACCTTTAAGGTGTTGTTTTTAATTTCGGAGGATTTTTTCTTATTTTCTGGAGAAAAATGGTACATTTCTCATTGTGCAGAAACAGAAAGGGGAAATCGTTACCCAAATTCCACATTTTTATCGTATCAGGATTGATTCATTGTCAGATGTGTTTACGCTATGATATATATAATTATAGTGCCTGCCAGCACCAACCGTTTTAGGATTAGTGGTACCGGGGACGGAATAATAACATTTTCATCATAGCTAAAATTGACCGTAGAGGTGTTGAGTTCTGAAAACGGGTGAGGTGAAGACAAATTAAAAAGTAGTTGGCAATTTGATACGACGCCATTTCCAAAACGGAAAAAGCCAATCTTAAGCAACACCTCAGACGCCAATTTTGGTGTAGAAAAAGTTTTTTTTATGGGAAGGAGTTAATAAAACTATTCCCCAAACTATAAAATGTTTCATGTGCCGATATTTTCCAGATGGCTGAAATTTTAGGAATTGAGTATATACAAGACGGTCGTGCAGCCAGCAGAACTTAAAAACGGTATATACACGGACCCGTTGTAGAATGGCGCATCATAACAGGCTTCTGCATTTTCGATAAAAATCGAGATATTTCGGCCATCATCGATCGTTTGATCGCCACTCTCGTTTAAACTGGCGCCATTTTCGTCTGATTTTCGTGAAAGCGAGAGATCCAATCTTTAGGGCGACGGGTCCTGAACGGAACGCATCCAGTCTGCATTTTGTCCCATTTAGTACGCAAACTCCGCCTTCTTTTTTACATTATTAGATTCACTATCTTGGGTCTAGAAGAAAGAAGAAAAAACAGCAAAAACAGGAAAAAAGGGTATGTTTTTTTTCTTAACCCTGAATTGTGATGTACGTGGTTGGGTTATCTCATTAAAACTTAAGTACCCAGGGGGCCGGGGGGGGGGGGGTCAATAGGCCTCTAGCCTAGTACCCCAAATTAGATTTTTTTGCGATTTCTCGGTTAACGCATCAATTTTTTTTCAACAAGTTTTTGCTAATTGTCTGATGAATACGCGCCGCTTTCTTCCTGCATACTAAAAAAATCGCCCACGGTGCATTTAGAATAATTAGTTGGGTCCCTAGGAACCCCCCCACCACACCCCGGAACACTGACGGAAGTGAAAAATCAAGATATTAAATCTTGGGATATATTGCTTAGATATATACCTTAGGATGGGCAATTAATATTAATAAATACTTAAATCAAATAACTTTTATATGCTGATAGCATCAATTTTAATTTTGTAATGACCGTGTTAAGCCGGATATTAAAATAATCAAATATATTGTAATCGGGAACTTCGTAAGTAAAGCAAAGCAAGAAATAAAGGGTATATATTTTAATGGACACATGCATTGCTTATTGAGGGCCGATTAAAAATACTGTTTAGGGTTGTTTTAGCTTGTTTTAGTCGGTAAATTATGTGTTTAGGGTGCATTTTGAAAGTACTGTTCATTACATCTATTCCACTTTTGTATAAAAATGCCACCCCCCCCGGGTCTGAGGCCTCATCAAATTATTTTTGGAGGTCCCTCCCCCTTAAATTTACAGGTACCCTACGGTTGGCTAGATTGAGAAAAATCCATGTTATTTTACATAACGTTCTCAGCAGTCTAGGGATTTTTGCAATGGCGCGAAAATTGAATTTTCAAATGCATTTTTCTCCAAATTTCTTCTACGAACTAAAAGTTCGCAGAACAAAATTGCTTTAAATGATGTCTTCTTGCCGTATGGTAAAAATTGAATGGATTCATCAAGCGGTTTTGGAGGGATCAATCAGGCATATTAAAGGTGCATCGAGACATTTTGAGGCACCCAAATATTGTGTCATAATAGTAATTTCATATAGATTAGACACTCAATAGATTTCTTACCTTGTATATTGCTACAGAAATGTCTTAAAGGAGAGAAAAGAGGTGATTTTGATTTGCTTATATTTCAATATAAAACACAGGCTGAATTTCGTATTTGCTCCTATACGAAATTAGAAATTTCACAATTTTTGTGCCAAAGAAACATTTCTCAACTTAATCCTTTCAGATGGGGATATATTTGATGGAAAGCTTTACATCAGGGCAAAAATCAGAATTTTCAAATTTTTTAGGGACACCTGTTATTTGAAATCTCTCGTTGCACCTTTAAGGCGATTTAGGGATTTTTCCCACAGAGCTCCACAGGAATCTGGCAACCTCCAAAATCCCAACTCTAGTATCGAACATCGGGCGTCCTTCCCCCCTGACTCCCACCTCCCTTCCCTGGGCCCTTCCTCCCACCCAGGAGCGGCACCAGGGTATAGGCCTAAAATCAAATAGTCCTGGAGGGGCGAAAATCTTAGGAGGGGCGAAATATTACATTACATGGCCTCATATAGGTAAAAAAACACCTAATTTTTACACAATTTATTGCTTAAACACCCTGTTTTTCTCAAATTTGAAACTTTCGAGGGGGGGGGGGGAAGCCACCCCCTGGCGCCGCCCATGCTCCCACCAACACACGCCCACATTTTGAATGGTGAATTTCCAAACATTTCCCGCTCTCGATACTCAGTTTTAGGCAATTTTATCAAGTTCCCACTAACCTCTAGCTATACCTCTTGATCCTTTTTGTTTTTGGGGGGATAGATAGCACAGCCAAACACGAGGTAGTGAGGACCCAACTCCCGACCGACCTTAGGAGGCACTTAAAATTTGTATTTTGACTACCCATAGCCTATTAAACTTCAACCGTCATGCTTTGCAACAACAGTCGTGTATACACCGCGCCGGTTTATACGTGGACGACCGTCGTGTATATACGGCCGCACTGGAAGCCGCCGTAAGAAGACGGTCGTGTATATACCGATTTGCTAGTTGGGTACACGACCGTGACGGTCGTGTATGTACCGATTCGCTAGTTGGGTACACGACCGTCGTGTATATACCGGTTGCCGAAATTTTATTGACACAAACCTTGCATTTCTTATTATATAGCCTATGAAGATGATTGTGGTGTCAAATTAAAGATTTTCAGGGTCAAGGATGTCAATAAAACTATTTACAAAACTGTCAGATGAATATAAAAGTAATGGAAGTTTTCATACGTCACTATTTTCCAAGATGGTCAACATATAAAAGGCAAAATCCTTTATACCTCATGCTATACAGCACCTAAGATTACGATTTCGGTGACCAAGTGGATGATTTTCGGTCAAGGATTTCAACAGCAATATTCTCAAAACTGTCAGATGAGTCGTGAGTCATGTTATTCATGGACTACCAATGTGACACCCAAAATGTGACACGTATTCACCCAAAACATATATCTGGAATTGCATGGGAATTTTAATATTTAGGCCGGTATTACTTTAATAGAAACTATTATTTGTTTGTTTTAGATATGTCAAGATTGTTTCAGATATGTCAAGAGTAAAATGGCCCCGAATTTCGAACAATTAAATGGTCATGGTCACGTGCATATCTATTGGTAGTCAATGTTTTGGGTTTTTCGTTCATAGGGGTCATAAAGCGCAGTTAGGAAGTTCTAAGGAGGAGTTACTGAGAATTCTGCGTTGATATTAATTATCAAGCATCTGGGTTAATAAATTGTATCACTTTGCCACATTAAGCCTGTACATGCAGTGCTTAACCGTAACAATCTTGGGTACTTGTATTTAAAATATTGGGTTATCTTGGAAAAAAGTGACAAATGCAAATAAACATCACTTTAATATTCATCCCACAGTTTGGAGAATAGTTTTATTGAACTCCTTTACCCAGAAAGCACTGATTTTGACACCAAAATCATCTTCTTATGTTATATAATAAGAATTATAAGGTTTTCTTTGACGAGATGTCGGCCATCTTGACAAATAGCCGTGTATATATATTTCCATGACTCAGACAATTCTGGCAATTATATATTGAACCTCTTGACCCAGACAATAAACATTCTGACACTAAGTCACCGTATTAGTGCTATTACCTGTAAAATGGCGGCCATTTTCGAAAACGTTGGTTTATGCAAATTGCCATCACCTTTATTTTTGTCATCACGTATTTTCATGAACTACACAACCCAATGATCAATTTTAGCTATGACAGCAAATGCTATTATTCCGGCCCTGGTTGGTAGAAATCTAATTTAAGCCATTTTTACCTGATACTGCAGCACTATTACCAGTAGTCTCAGTAGATGTAGTGTCCGGGCAGCTTGCCATCGTCTTACCAGAAGAGCACCTGTAATCACCACAACAGCAAACGATTCGGTTTTAGAAAAAAAAAAATACTGACAAAATATCGGTATGAAACACAACACACACACACACACACACACACATACACACATACAGAAACAATATAATATCTTAAGCCTCAAAATCAGAATACTATAGCAGTACACATAAAAAAGACGAATATCTTGATGTTAGTTTTGCACAATACCAAATTGGAACGAGGTGCATGTACAAAATTGCTTGGAATAATTACTAATGAAAGTCTTACACGGGGTCTTACATTGAAAAATCATGTCGACAATATTTCACAAAGCACCTCCACTGTTATATATAGGTATACTGATAAGCTCATTTTGTTTAAGAACGAGTTCTATATTCACCAACTTCTCTTGTTCATTTTCCTTAACTATGTTGGTGTGGGAGATGATGGTGTTAAATTAATAGCGAGGTAATTATTTACTTGGGAGGTTACTACTCCCAGTGGCGTAGCTAGTGGATGTGGCGCCCGGGGCAAGATGCTAACTTGGTGCCCCCCCGCCCCGCCCCGCCCCGCGGGCTCGCTTTAGGGGCCCTAATGTGGTTGAGAGGCAAATCCCCTTAAGGGGGTCCAGGGGGCGGAGATGGAAGCTGCCAGGTTTTAGCATGTTTGAATGCTGTCAGAGAGCTCTCAGTTATCTCATTATCATGAAGTTAATGATCTTTTCTTGCCCCTGGTGGGGTCCAGGGGCGAAGCCCCGGAAAATCTTGGGTTTTAGCATGTTTGAGTGCCTTCTGAGAGCTCTCAGATATTTCATTATCTCCAAGTAGATGAACTATAGGCCTGCTGTCCCTGACGGGGTCAAGGGGGCGGAGCCCCCGGAAGCTCTCGATTTTTAGCATGTTTGAGTGCATTTGGAGAGCTCTCACTTATCTCATTATCATGAAGCAAATGATTTATACTTGCCCCTGACGGAGGTATAGGGGGCGAAACCCCCGGAAGCTCTCGAGTTTAGCATGTTTGAGTATATTTGGAGAGCTCTCATTATCTAATCATCATGAAGCAAATTATCTATACTTGCCCCTGACGGGGTCCAGGGGCGAAGCCCCTGGAAGCTCTCGAGTTTTAGCAAGTTTAAGTACCTTCAAAGGGCTCTCTGAACTATAGGCCTACTGCCTGTGACAGTGTCCATTTTATTTTTTCCCCAACGTCATTTCAGCGCCCCCTGAGGTGGCGCCCGGGGCACGTGCCCCCCCCCCCTTGCCCCCCCCCCCCCTTGCCCCCCTAGCTACGCCACTGACTACTCCGAAGTTACTCTTCGGCTCGCCATTCCGATTTTTCACGATAGTAACTTAACCGTAAGTTGGGGAGTAATGACTAGCAAGATAGGCTTACTAAACCAGTATATGCCCCGATTTGGTGCACGTGGGCCTTAGAATTGTGTCTGCCAATGTTTCATAATTTCGTATTTAGAATTCAAGATAACTATCATCGCATGTCAATCATCATTTCCGTTCTTCAAATATCAGACGATAATTTTAAGTCAAGATTCATTCAAATATTCGACTCATTACCTGCAAACGTCGTTTGTCACGTCGGCAATGCAAGTCTCATCAACTGGGCAGTAGTTGCTGGAACATGTAGCTGTTAAAATTTGTTTCAGAAAAGAAAACATACAGGTCAAATATACGCGAACTAAAACATGGACAAAGAAAAAAATACAGTGCATTCATCAATAACATACTGTATCGGATGGCATATAGTAGGGTAATCGGTTTGCTAGTACTATGTCGTCCATTTTGTTTAGCTTAACAGGCTGATTCAAAACGAATTTTACTCAAGTCGTGGTTTAGTATAAAATCTAAAAGGAAGTCACTGTAAAGTAATATATCATTGCAAAGAACAACTTCAGAAGGTCGAAATTTAAAAAAAATAAATGTGCACATGCCAAACCTCAAGATTATCAACCTCCTCGTGGTGAACCCCGGTAACTGATCTTTTCAGGCGAATGATAACCAACTGAGGCTACACTAACATCTGTTGTCTTTTTTAATTCACTATCTTTTAATTCACTGTTGTCTTTTTTTATCTCACTGTATTTTAATCATGCCCCGTCAGAGGACACTATCTGATGCCAGTCTGGCACACGTGCCCTTATCAGGGCAGGCATCACCAGATGTCAAGTCAGATGGCATCTCAGTGCTCCAACTAAACGTGGAAGGTCTCACTAGGGCAAAGATAAACATCATCGAACACCTCACACACGCATAAAGTCACTGCAATTCTCCTCCGAGAGACACACGCTACTGACAGTTCCATTCTGAACATCTGCGGCTACACCTTAGCTGCACACACAGAGAGCGCTACCCACGGGATTGCCACCTTTGCTAGTAACTCAGCCCAATGGAAACAAATTGCAACCTCTCCCGCAGACTCCACCCTGGAATGGGCAACGACCCAAATTACAGGTGTTCATGTCACCAATGTCTACAAGCCACTAACCATCGGCTCCAAGCAGACTCTCTACCAACTTATGGTGCACCTAGGCCTGCATTTACGCTGGCGACTTTAATAGCCATAGCATTACCTGGGGTTACAGGAAAACCAACCCTGACGGAGCTACCCTAGCGGACTGGGCCTCAAAATCCGGGGTACAACTTTCTACAACCCCAAGCAACCAGACACTTCAATTCTGGAAGTGGAATCGTCTACAAACCCGACCTTGCTTTTGCAAACATGGAACCATTCTCCAGTCACCGTACTGTTCTCAACGCTTTCCGAAGTCCCAACACATCCAATCACTGATCGCTCAGGAGCGCCTTGCTAAGCCTATACCAACAAAGCAAGTGAAAAGGTGGAACGTCCGCAAGGCAGACTCGGACCAGTTCAGAAACCTGGTGGATTCAGGAAGTGCCAACCTCCCGAACCAACTCTCAACCTGGACAATTCTTCCACAGCACTGTGTCAACTCTTTATTATATAGCAAAGAAGACATCCCACGTGGCGCCGTCGCAGTAATCCTCATCTTGGGAAATGAGGAATGTGACACCCTTACAATGATTTACTGAATTCTGAACCCGGGGAAGAAGCTTCATCCACGGATCAGGATCTGACAAACTGCTTGACAGGAAATGCCGTGAGCGCTGGGAGGAGACGGTCCAAGGAATCGACTTCACCACTCAGGCAGGAAGGCCTGGATGACTCTAAACCGCCTCACCGGCAGAATTTCTAACCATCGAAAAGTCCAGTGACTGCCAACTCAATTATAGGAACTCCTCGCAAATGGTCGTTTCAAGAACATGATAAGGATCACCACTGCTCTGTCAAAAAAGAGAGCACCAAACTTTGTCGGAAAAAGGGGCCCCCACCCCCGGCGTGGGGACGGGTCACTTTCAACATCCTTCTCACTAGATGAGCTTACCTCTGCTATCAGCCAGCTAAAGAGTGAAAAGGGCCCAGGGCCTGATACACATTACCAGCAGAGTTCCTGATGCAATGCGCCCACGATGTCTAGATGGATCCAGGAGTTCTACACCTGTTGGGCTTACCAAGCCAGTCCCTACCCAAGATCGGAGGAGAGGCCAGTGGCGTAACCAGTGGGGGGCGGGGGGCAAGCTGCCCCCGGACACCAAAAAATCGGGGAAATAGGGAAGGCGGAGCCAAAAAACGCGGAAGGGAAAAAGGGAGAAGGAGAGCAAAAAGAGAAAGAAAAGAGGGAAAGAGAAGAAGAAAGGGGAAAAAGAAAGAAATAGGAAAGAGAAGAAGAAAGGGGAAAAAGAAGAGAAAAAGGAAAGAGGGACGAAGAGAAAGGGAAGGGTGAAAGGTTGCCCTGGCTGGGTTTACTCGGCGAGCACAGCCGAGCCGGGAAAATTGGCGCCTGAAAAATAGAAACTTCTTGGTCTTGCCCCCCGGAGTCAGGTCTGCGTTACGCCCCTGAGGAGAGCTCCAATCCTCGCACTCCACAAACAAACAAGCCTGTCGACAACCATAAGAACTACCGCCAAATATCACTACTGTGTGTCTCTTCAAACTCCTTGAGAGGATGATCCTGGCCGGCTGGAGCCGTCGTCGACCCCATCTCCTGACGAACAAGCAGGATTTAACCGTGGCGAAGCACAGTCCATCAGATTGTAAAACTAAACAAATGACATGAGGACGCTGTGAAAAGCGCCGTAAGGTGGACCTTACTGCAGCATAAGACACCGCCCCCCCCCCCCCCCCCCCCCCCCCCTGTGGCACCAGGCCGACACTCAAGCTTCTCCGACATCCCGGATCGGCACCTTGATAATTCATATGAACATGCTTGCAAACCGTAGGTCTATTCTCAAGACCAGTGATAGGCAGAGTGTCATCTGCGTGTCGGAGGAACGGAGACCACAAGGATTTGTACGGCTTTATGTTGTTAAACTTGTATATCAGCGACTTACCTCAAAAACATCTTGACAATATGGACTACCCCGACGATCTTGCCCTCCTCCACTGGACAGCAGCTGGACAGGAGTAGAAAGCACACTTACTACAGAGATGGCCCTACTGGAAGCCTATCTCAAGACATGGAGATTGAAGCGGAGCGAAGCCAAGACACCGCTACGCCTTCCACCTCAACACCAAAGAGGCTCATCGCCAGCTTCAAATTAAACTCAATGGAGCGCCTCTGCCATACATCCTCCCCAACCTACTTGGGGGTGAGCTTGAACGGCAGCTTACCTAACCGGCAGCACCTCGAGTCCGTAGGCCAAGGTATCTTCGGGAATAACCTCCTGATGCCGACTTGCTGGCTCTCCTGGTGCCAGCCAAGGACCCTCGCACCACGCCTTGGCCTTGGTCTACAGCACTGATGAATATGCCGGCCCAGCATGGTGCAGCAGCTCTCACACAAAGGAAGCTGGACACAGTAATCAACGAGACCTTGAGAACAATCAATGGCTGCCTCCGTCCTACTTCGTCTGAATTCCTACCAGTGCTTTAAGGCATGGCACCTGCAGTACTTCGGAGAGAACACCACACGCATAAACTAGTGAACAAGGCCCTGCTGGACAACAAGCACTGTCAAAGAATCACACCAACTCGGTAGACAGAGACTGCGCTCTCGCCGTCCTTTCTGCCGACACGCTGCTTAACTTTCCAGTTGCCCTTTCAACATCCTACAGACATGGAATACTGTCTGGCGAGATACCCCAAGATCAGATCAACTCTCTATTACACCTCAGACAGAACTACCACCTGGCAGCAATCTCCCACGCAAGGAATGGGTCACCTTAAACCGGATTCACACAGGAGTCGGTCGCTTCAATAGCAATATACACCGATGGGGGCTGCGGCCATCGCCAGCCTGCCAATGTGGTTCTCCATCACAGACTGCGGATCACATTCTCAATGAGGTGCCCCTACCTTTCGCCAACCGGTGGACACCGATTTTTCCAAACCCCAAACAATCAACAGTGCGTTGGCTCCAACGCTTACAACATATCTAGCTGCTGCCTCATACGCAAGAAGAAGAAGAAGAACCCAAGTTATACTCATCTGAATACAATCACCAATTTTCCTGACTGTACAGATCTGGGTGACCTGCACCAGTTTCTGTTCACACCAATCAATATACCTATTCAATATGACGTCATCCACAGACATGTTGGTGGACAAGAGTGCATACTTCCAGGACTACAAACATTCACTGTCAATCGATCCATGTTTAGCGATCGCACAGGGATCATTGACAGGTGAATGTATTGTAGTACTGGAATGCGTCTATCTTGTCCACCAACGTGGCTGGCTATTGAATACGGTCTATAAGGCGTGAACAAGACAGAACCATTGGTTTGCAACTTGTATTGTTAAAATGAAAGTTTGGCTTTTTACTCACACTCAAGAACCATAAATCAAACTAAAATGCTTCTTTTCATCAAGCGGTGAAATATAACTATTTTTTATCGCAGACTGTTTCTGCAATTGTGCTTGCTCAAGAACTGCAAACATTGCAATTGACCCGTGTTTCTTCAGGAAACTGTGATAGAGACTCGCGAGTTTCAAAATTTGATATCACTTAAAATTGTCAGCGTTTAATTTTTTGATCTTGATTGATGCATGAGTATAAAGTAAAAGTGAAAGTTGCAAGCTAATGTAGGTTTCTTGTTAACGCATTATTGAATTCTGGTGTTAATAGAAACTGATGCAAGTTACCCAGATGTTTGCAGTCAGTAAAATCGGTGGTTTTATTCAAATTAATATAACTCGGGTTTGGCACAAGGAAATGCAAATATTTTTTTTTTATTTAGACATTCAGAAACTGCTCTTTCTAATGACATAATAGCTTAGGAATTCCTTACAGATACATCCTGTCAATACACGTAAAGATCCTTGCTCAGTAGTATAGTCTGGAGCCTATAGAATAAAATGAACACCTAAAAAAATCAAATTTCAAAGTCTGTTTTTCATAATATATAATCTTAAAAAGAACCTTTTAATAGCTTGTGCCTATTTTACATAGAATCTACAACTTAAAAGTATATTTTCCCTAGAAAAAATAAAATAACATCTTAACACTTAACTGCATAAGAGTTGGGCTCCTAGGGGCCCATTTGTTTGTTTTTCAGCCGGCGTATTTTAACGCTGCAATATACCGGGTGTCTCAAAAAAGGGAAACCCTCAAAGCGCACTCTATTTCACGAAAAGAAAAAAGTAAACCATACACATCTGAAAAGTGCATTTCATTAGGTTCCTGACACCGAAAAAATCTTTCCAAGAGGAGACATATTGACTGAGTTATGGCCGATTTAAATTTTGTACCACTTTTTCAGTTTATCCACGGATTGTTACTGTTTCAGTAGTCTTTAGACAATACACATTCTCCAAGCTCATTCTTTTGTTTATGGTTTCTTTTGTTTTTGCGACAAAGGTCAGCTCTGATATAAAAAAGTTTAGTTTCAATTATTAGAAATTCCAATATCTTGCAAGTGATTCTGACTTTCATAATGCATACACCTAGTGACATAAACAAAGTAAATAATTAATCAAAAATTCTTGCAAGGTATAGTAGGCCATAGGTGCCATAATATTTTAAATACATCATATAGCGGTTTACTGTAGAAACCTATGGTAAATTATACAAGTAACCCTAAAAATGTAAAATGGCATGGGACATTTAAGTTTGTGCTTAATATGGTCAATGTAGTTCATTCTTCACCAATTAAAGCAATCAGCCAAAGTCTAGGTGAATCAATGCTGTAGAAAATGCAGAAACGAATTAGTGTCTTTTTCGCACATTTTGACGCAAAATTAAGATCAATGTTTTGCCCCTAATTTTCTTACTGAACATTTTTTTTCAGTATTTATTTCTTTGGCCACGTCGAGGCTCGAGCTCGCGATTTAGCGGCGTAATGAAGAGTCCTGCGATTTCCACTATAACTAAATTCAAAGTTAAATTCCTTCTAAAGACCCCTTTTAAAACATCTGGTGCAGCATCGCTTTTTTAACTTTTCTTAGATTTTGAGAAACGTAACCAAGTTGATAAACATATTCCAAAATAGGTAAATATTCCTCACCTGGAATATTTATAGAAACAGATATTTGGCCACCAATATTGCCATCTGCGTCAACAGCTGTTTTGATTGCATTGGACACATCGGTGATAGTGGTCTGAGAGGAACTGTCGAACATCACGTCAAATTGTAGGATAAGACTGCCACACTGAATATCGTTGACCATCGTGGTTTGATATCCATCATAGTTACCAAAAATAGTGTTCGCCTGAAATTAAAATGTTTTTATCGTTATTATTGCTATATAAGTACCGTATTATTTATTTATTTATTTCGTTTGACTTGTTTTGCCCCACAACCGTGGATTATAAGGATAGGACTTGTTGCATGTGATAGTCTTTAACACTTAAGTGACCGGGGGGAATTGGACCCCCAAAATTTGTTTTCGCGCTGGCCGCTTTACGCTTGGTATTTTTTCGTCGATTGTTTGTAATTGTCTGATTATCGGCTACGGCTTCGTGCCCAGATCTTGTTGAATATGTTATGAAATGTTGTAGGCCATGAGGCCAAAGCGAAAAAGATGCTCGGATAAGGACCAAGGTGGCGCACCCCTGGGAAGTATATAATTATTCCGAAATAATTTTCCTAAAATTATAGAAATCAGTTCTACGTGTGTTCTCACGTCTAGCATGTGCACATTCTCGAGAAAATGAATTAAATGTCATCTCAATTTATGCTTTGAATATCAGTGACTACGGAATGTACACCATGATTCTTTGACTCCAGCAAATAATGGGGGCTATTGATAAGTAAATCCGCTCGGTATGTAGAAGACCAAACACTTCACAGATTTCTTTTTCATCTGGAACTGCAGAGCCATTGTTATTATCCATGCAACTGAAAAGATTGCAGGTGTTATACCATCACCCGGATTTTGATTAAGCTATTTTTCATGACGTGGAACACAAATTACCTGTCCTCTTTCACGATTAAATAAGTTAGCGGTTCTACTGTGTGTTCGATTTTCTTTGACCCTATATTTAATCCTTTATTCGAAAGGGAAACGAAGGTGAACAAAGCTCATGAGAAAAATATGTTTGGCAAACTGTGACCTAACATCTTTGAGCAGAACCAAACCCGTAACTTGCCACGTAACCCCATTTCTATGCAATTTATTGCATTCATAGCAGAAATCGAAAATCATTCACCTATACAGGCTGTCCCAAAAAAAATGTTAACACTCGGAACGACGACATTTGATAAAAAGAAAACAAATAGATTTTGCAGTGTTTTTCTATTTAATAAAAAAAAACCTTGAGATTCCTGCCACCGTGTTTTACCAAACGTTCATCGTTGGATCTACCACAACTGCTCTTCTAAAAAGAGAAATGTTGGCTTGAGTTCTTGCTTTTCTGGTTCGTGGATCTGTATGGCCTGCCACTGGTGTCTTTATTTCCAATTGTGCCTGCTTTATTAGTCCATGTAGGCTTATTATCAGAAGTTTCTCTTCTTTTTTATTTACTTTCGTGTTTTTGTTGTTTATTCTGCCTATAGAATCATAGATGTTCTTGGGAATCCAATAAAGAAGTGTCTGGTTGTTTGGTTTAATTTGGCTTGGTTTAACATTCTGGTTAATTTTGCTGCTAATAAAGTGAACTGATTAAAATTTGAAAAATACGAAGTATTGCTGATCATAAAGACAATAATCACACTTTATAACAATAATGGAGTTCAAAATGGATTGCCAATATCTTCAATAGGTTCAGTTACCAATCAATAACACAATCAATAACCCAATATTGAGTATGTTACAAAATCATGTTTCACACAATCTTACAAATGTAACCACTGCAAATCGGACCAATCCGAATTTGTACTCTCCTTTTTGACGAAGCATATCTTTTGTTCTACATATCGCATTGAAATGAAATAAACGGCAAATAAAAGCTTATTTAGTTAACTTTATGAGCATAACCAAACAAAGACCCATGCGTACTTTTCTTTTTATCAAAATGTCGTCGTTCCGAGTGTTAACATTTTTTTTAAAAAGCCTGTATGAAATGCAGGTGAAACGGTGCCGAGAACAAACTTTTAATTGAATAGATAAGAGGTCCTATATTAATATGATTAAGTTATGGGAGTTGGTTCTACACCAAGATGCTATATAGGTCATAGCTTTCCAATCAAGATTTCTTTCATGATTTTTGCTCATCTTCGTTTCCTTTTCCTTTCATTAATGTTCTATGATTCGGTGACCATTTTGGAAACAAAACCACCATCAATCATTCCTGAACAACCCTGTTTTTATTTTATAACATTTCTAGAGATCACTTGGCCAAAATTATCCAGAAACCCGACCCTATTAGATGGCATTTTGGTAAACAATATGCTTTTAAAAGAATTTTCTATGATTTTGGCGACCATTTTGAAAAAAAAAATCCTCTATATCATTCCTGAACAACATTGTTTTGCTTTTAAAACATTTCTAGCGCTCACTTAACAAAAATTATCCAGAAACTTGACCCTATTAGATGGTATTTGTGATAAACAATGCGCATTTATTCGATTTTCTATGAATTTGGCGGCCATTTTGAAAAAGCGCCCCAAAGTGACGAAATAAGACACTGAAAATTCGGCAACAAGTTGAAAGCGATTCCTTGTGATGTCCTTGAACACATGAAAGTGAAAAATCAAAGTTGGCAAAATTATCGCGGTAGTGATAATGACAACTGCTGCCTGACTATATTAGACAATAACATTGAACAGAGCAATAGTGAGTTTTGCTCCACATGTATTCTGGTTCCCAAACCTGATGGTTCATTCGTTTTGTCACGGATTTTTGGAAAGTCAACCTCTGTTTCAAAACTGACTCATATCCGATCCACGAATTGATGATTGCATAGATAGAGTTGGAAATGCCAAATTTGTTAGCAAATCTGATTTGTTGAAGGGGTATTGGCAAGTTCCCCTCACTGACCATGCTAAAGAAATTTCAGCCTTTTGTACGCCCGATGGCTTATACCAATACAAAATAATGGCATTTGGCCTCAAAAATTCTGCCGCAATATACCAAAGATTAGAAAATTGTGAGACCTATGTGGATGACCTCCTTGTGTTAAGCGAGACATGGGAAGAACACGTGAGGCAGCTCCATCAATTGTTTGAGTAATTATTTTAAGCAGGTTTGATTGTGAATTTGGTGAAAAGTGAATTTTGCCATGCAAATGTCACATACTTGTGTGGGCATGTTGTAGGACAAGGGCACATTAGGCCAATCACAGCAAAAGTTGAAGCAGTTGAGAAATTCCCCAAACCTAGAGAGCAAAAGGGACCTCATGAGAGGTATGGGCGGGTATTACAGAAAAAAATCTGTCCAAATTTCTCAGAAATTGCGTGTCCGCTGACCAACCTTCTGAAGAAAAACGCAAATTTGTATGGTCAGAGCAATGCCACAAAGCATTTGAGGAAATCAAGTCTATCTTGATGAATGTGCCAGTTTTGGTTGCGCCATACTTTCAGAAACAATTCAAGTTGGCAGTTGATACCAGTGATGTAGGCTGTTGTGCAGTTCTCATGCAAGCAGATGAAAATGATGTAGATCATTATGTATATTATTTCTCTAAGAAGTTTGACAAAGATCAGAAAAACTACTCTACAATTGAGAAAGAGTGTGTTGTCATTGCAACATTTTGAAGTATACTTGAG
This sequence comes from Ophioderma brevispina, assembly GCA_023653785.1. Classification (NCBI taxonomy): domain Eukaryota; kingdom Metazoa; phylum Echinodermata; class Ophiuroidea; order Amphilepidida; family Ophiodermatidae; genus Ophioderma; species Ophioderma brevispina. The sequence goes on from JAMKCH010011591.1 coordinate 77,610, forward strand.
TACAACAGTGCACCTAGTTCTAGTGTACACTGATCACAATCCGTTTAACTCTACAAGAATAAAATCTGGACATATTCAGGAAAAGAAAATGTTCTGGCAGATACCTTGTCCAGAGCTACCTAAATTTTTATCAGAAATTTACAAATAGTTTGACAACTTGTAATATAGACTGAAGGCAGCAATGCTGTTCATTTATGTTGTTCATTTATTTAAAAAATGTAAAATGTGCACTGTATAAACTGTTTAAGTTAACTACAAAATGGTTAAGGTATAAAGCCAGATTTTTTATTTTTTTCATTTCATTCATATTTTCTTTTTAGGGAGAGGATGTTATATTAGCCTCCATTTTGAGATTGAAATATTTTTATTTTCTCAATTTTAATTGGGAAAAAGATTTCTCATGGGAAAAGTACTTTGTTTGTCAAGAAAGAGAACATGGATTTACCCAACAAGCTTAATTTTGAAAATGAATCAAGTTGTTTGTGCAATCCTGATCATGCACGGGTTATTTACTATATTGAGCAAGTACTATAAATAGCATGAGGGTTTTTCCAGGTTTTTTTGCAAAAGAACTTAGATTGCAAAATTTTGGGGTTTCCCATTATGTTATTTATGTAAGATGGTGCAATGCAGATGATATCATTTATGTGAATTCCAACTGGTCAGTGCAAAGTTATGTTTATGCATGATGATGCTGTAATGATTATTATTAGAAATATTGGGATATATAGCTGTGAGATAAATCGTGCTCACTGAAAAGACTTGGGGCCAGCAGCTAGTAAGAAGTAGCTAGAAGTTATAGTTAGTTTTGATCTGCAATAAGTGGCAGACCTGTACAGTACATAGTAGTAAGATTTATTATATTTTAAATTCCACGTGAGTGAAGTGCTGTATATATTCTACTGTCGTCTTTGAAAGCCAAAGTGCTGGGAATCAAAATAGGATTTAAAAATTGTGGACAGATAGAAATCATGGTGATTATATATCGGACTGATATACTGTGGAATATTAGTGTCGTCGAGGGACTTATTCAACGTTGTCGTCTTGAACCGCTGGACAAAAGTTATCTACAGGACTAAGAAGTTTCCCATGGGATATTACGTATGGAACTATATTTTGTATACTGTCATTTTGGAATCCTCGCTGTGAGGATCATCGTTGAGCTGCATCGTTTCTTTTCTGTGTCTGTATCTGTAGCAATACTGTTCAACGCTCCAGGTGAAGCCAAACGAACAGGTTGAGGTGTGCACAATGACGTTGGTTTAGTCTTGTTGACTAAATGGGTTAATAACTTGCTTCTTACAGATATCTGGCTTATTTATGGTAGTGATGTGGTAGGGTAGTTTATTCCAGTCCGATATTGTTTGTGGCCAGAATGAATGTTTGTAACAATCCATGTTGGCAGCAATGCGTCGGTATGACATAGTGCAGTTAGTGTCCACTTTAAACGGGCCTCGACCTTTTGTCCACCCAACCAGATCATTGTGACATGAATCCATTCATGAGTTTGACCTCATGTAAATGATTCCCACTTCATAGGGCACCATCCAATCACTGGTTAATGACATGCTATGGATGAGCGATTACCTACACATTGTGTGCATAAACATTGGTCAGTAGGCCAGTTTTTACACATGTTAGAAGCCTTGTTAGAAATGGTCGTTTCGGATCTTTTTCAGCACCGTATGTCAATCAAATTACATCACTTTGTAGAGAATAAGATTATATCGGTTGTCAGCTTCTAAAGAGTGTAGGTCTAACCGTTTGTCCATGGCGCCCTCCTGAATCTGCCTAGCAATCACTGGTGATTTTTGCCATAGAGTTAGCATTATACCCTACCAAAATACCACTCTTTATAAATTAATCATTTTCGGATTTTTCTGAATGTTCTATCATAGTAAAATTCATATATGTTATTGATGATAATATATTCTACAATCTCTTTTCTCCCAACGACGTAGTTATCTCATGTCCTATGCGTTAAGTACAGAGTGAACAAGACAGGTCATGGGCCTATTGAATGCACTGTGTGCACAGTGAATAGGGAAAATGGACAGTAACTGCAAGATGAATTGGAGTGATGGTGCCTTGGTGGACGTTGGGCCGGCAGAAGGAGGTCGTCGACCGGTAGGGGTAGGAGTCCCTCCCTTGCCTTTAGATCATGAACGGTCAAAATTAACTGTGATTCACAAGAGTGGTGAGAACGAAAGCCGTGTTGTCTGTCAGTGAGAACTGAATGGTAATCAAAATGATGCATTATTTGTGAGTGTAGGATATGTTCTAGAATTTTTGCAGCAGACTGCGGTAAGTGATACTGGCCTATAATTACTAGCTAATGTTCTATCACCCTTTTTAAAAATGGGGGTAATATTAGCGCAAAGCCAGGAAGGTTGCAGTTCACCCAACTCTAAGGATTTTTTTTTTTTTTCAAAAATAAGACACAAGGCCGGGGCTATCTCCTCGGCAGCAACCTTGAGAATCTGGGCGGGTATACCATCTGGTCCCGAGGCTTTATTAGGATTGAGTTCGGAGAGCAACTTTGTGATGCCTTCAATAGAAATTTGGATATCTGGCACGGTGGGATGCTGGCACCTAAAGTAGGAAGGGTATATTTTTCTCTTGTGAAAACGGATTTAAATTGGTCATTAAGAATATTGGCTTTGACCTGGTTGTCAGACTGTAAAGCACCATTTGACGTAAGAGTAGGGATACCAACAGAGTCGGTTTTAAGACTCTTCATGAATGACCAGAACTGTTTGCCAGAATCAAGGCAAACAGAGTTGATGAAATTTCTGTGGGCCTTTCTAATAACTTTTTGAGTCTCCTTGCGCAGGGCATGAAAAAGATCAAGTGTGTCCTGGTTAGTCTCTCTTTGCTTATTATTAAACGCTCTCTGCTTCTTTCTAAGCAGACGCTTTATTTTCCTACCTATCCATGGGGTCAAATTTCGTTTGTTGACCATACGAGTTGGAACATGAGACTCCATGACACACTTGGTTTTGTTTTCAAACTCATCCCAGAGATCGCTAACTGAACTCCTGTGTGTGTGTCCTTTGCAACAAATCATTACTGCAATTCTGGAGTTCTTTCTTAATGCTCACAACATCAGCCTTGTCAAACATAAGTTTTGTTTTGTTCTAATCCAAAATCCGAAGCAATATCGACCATTTGTTTAGATAAAGCAGCGTACTGAGCATTGGTCTTTAAACTCTGGGTCTCCCAATCTATACTAGGGAAATTGAAGTCGCCAGCCAGCCATATGTGGCAACGGTTAGCTCTTTTTACCTGCTGATGACTCTCTTAGTTGTTCTAAGTACTCAGGTGATTTACATTCCCCGATTATGATTTGTTTGATACCTTGAATAAATAGGGAGAGCCAGGCCTGTAGCCAGGAATTGATGTGGGGTGTGCGGGACGGGGGGTGCGGATTTGACAGAAGTGACCTTTTTTGCGTACCACAAAGCAATCTCTCTTAAAAAAATAAAGGCCCTTGCTTTAGGACAAGCATGTTATAGTATACTTAAAATACGCTCATTGTAACGCCAAAGCCGAGCCCACATAGGACCCCATGAAGTAGAATTTCCGCGTTCGTTTAGCAAAGTAGCCGATTCGGAAACGATGTATACGTGTATACGTTATTATGCATATGGCTCCCATTGTAAAGGCCCCTTTATTGATTAGGAGGGCTATTAGGCCGGGTGCAACACGGGTTAGGTTTAGGGTGGGGTTGTAGGGCCTAGACCTAGGGTTAAGATTAGGGTTAGGAAATTGGGTTTGGTTATTAGGGTCCAGTGAGTAAAAAACATTGGGATTTATAGACCTATGTGATTTTTCTATTGACATAGGGGATTATGTGATTTATTTTTTCTGATGGAAGGGTCATGTTAAATTTATTATTCAGTAACCAAGCACCTATCTGCACATCAGCAGTAAGTCATATGATGTACGGTACCCACTTGTCTGTGTGGTATGGGTGTATGGGTTCTATGAAATAGGCCTAGTAACTTTACATTGGGGGTTTAGCAATTTCCAAAGACATCTTTCAATTTCTCCGGTCCCCTCCCTTGTAAATAATGAACGGGCCTTAAAATTATTAGTTAAAGCTAATCTTAGACTGTCGTACGAGCTGAGTCAACTGAACACTTATTTCGTGTAATCCTGTGTGCCATATAGCCAGCCGATTGACAAAAGAACTAGTTACATCCAAACAACCGCACGCTGTTATAAATATCCCACTGTGCCGAACTACTGTGATAACCCATTGTTTCGGCAAGTAACCCTGCCGTTCAGCAGGGTAATGACGTATATTAGCCCGCATTTTCGGCATGAATAATTACCGAAACACCAGGCTTAGGCAGATCTTTACCCTGCCGTACGGCAAGGTCATCTGCCGAAACATCGGGCGTTTCGGCATAGCCCGTATTTCGGCGCAGCATCAGTCAATGAAATATGAAGCCATGCCAGTTGTGTGAAGGAATGACCCCAATATAAACATTGCACAAATAGATTAAAGAATTATGCAAAGGTACTTACTGCAGTATATCTGATTATACGAGTCTTCCGGAGGGAGAATCAATATGCGTTTAGCTCCGCTAGCGGGCGCTTTAACCAGAATTTTAACAGTGTCTTCTAAAAAATACTAGAAATACTAGGAGGTCTTGACCTCCCTGAACTCTGCCTCTTTTAAAGAACTGTCACTATACCTACTTTGGCAAAAAAACAAAACACGTTTGCTCCAAAATTGAACAACTTTAGTAAGCATGCAAGAAATGCCTGGAAAACACAGAATGGACTCTTACAAAATCTATTGTCTGATTATCACAGACATAAACTCTTAAACTTGAGGATAAAAGGAGAAACAATATATATTATTTACAAGAAAAACTACTTGTTAAAAGTAGTTTGAGGGAAAATCAATGGGTAGGGATACCAAGATGCCCCCGAAAACTTCCTAACTGGGTGGGATATTGATTCTCCCTCCAGAAGACTCGTATAACCCTCGTCTACCTGACCATTTTTTGTAACAAACTCACGAAGGGGGGGGGGGGGGTGGGTGGTTACCACCCCCACCTGTCCTGTGATTTTCGTTACTGAACACCCTTTTCCTGTAAATTTGATACCAAAGGATAGCTTAGAGTTTCTTCTTTCCATTGGTACCAAAAGATCGGTACCTAAACATCCTCATTATGACGTCACCAGGACGTCATATGTTGAGTAAAGTACGAAATACTAAAATATAGGGTTGAAAATTGATATTTCATCCCAATTTTAGCGGACTCAAACACCCTATTAAGCCTAAAATGATGTCATTATATAAAACTAGTCCATTTCCATCAATAGAGCAAAAACCGCATGCAAATAAACTGATTTCCTAACCTTTTTGGCGAAAATTGAATTTTTCACTTTTGTGTCTATGGGAAATGGCAGTTTAATTGCTGCCTGCGCACTTTATGACGTCATGTGACTAATGCTAGGCATTATGGTACTCATTTTGGTATCATGGAAAGAGGAAGGACCTAGCTATCTATTGTCCTAAATAAAGTGTCTGTGATGTTCCTAGTGTTGTGTTAGGCATTTTTGTACTATCTCTTCCGGAGGGGGTGGTCACCATCCCCCCCCCCCCATCCATCACTTTGGGCTCACCCTGTATCTACCTATACCCCGGTGGATGTTGGTTTTTATGGATTAAAGGAGCGACCATGCAATTGACATTCCATTAAATGGATTTGGCACCACAAAAGGGGGTTTTTTAGCAGGCCTGGGGAAAAAACTGAAGGTTGGGGGGGGGTGGTAACACCCCCTCGAGACTCGTAATAATCAAGATCTACTGCAGGTAAGTCCTTTTGCATAATCTTTAATTATACTTCGTCTTCCTCCACTATAATCAATATGCGACTTTGAAGCTAATGACAACAAAGCCCTGCCACATTCGAATTGGTGAGCGCTATGATCGAATTTTGCTGAAAATGTGGAGTCTGAGGACCACCTGCTGTTGCTACTTGCTCTCATTGCAACACCTAGGTTTTTGGAAGCAGATGTTGCTGCCCCCCGGGTTGAATGTGCTCTGAACTTGTCGTATCACTCCTGCCTCTTTATTCCTGAAGAAGCAATCTACTTTCGTTACCAGTTGATGAACTACCTTCTTGAAAGGTTTGACATGACTAATGAACATTTGTGTCTCAACCCTCTACGCTGTTTGTTTTTGCCAAATACGCAGTCACTGACTCTGCCTTAACCGGACATAATCTAGTATCTTTGAAAGCTTGTATCTCAATGCATTTCAAAAGGGAAGTTTGTTTCTCTGTTTTAGAGTTGCGACGGTGTAAAACGTAGCACACTCTGAGAAAGGCGCACTGGTTCATATCAAGTAACACTACGAGACTCTACCTGCTGTCACTAGAGCTAAGATCAATGCTACTTTAATAGTTAACATCGTCAAGAAAGACTTTGCCATGGTGGCATATCATGTAGAAAAATCACACTGGTTCAACTTTCCAGGTAAGAGATATTTGGCCTGGGAGGATTTCTGTTAAAGAACCCTTTCATTAACGAATCATCTCTGGGCTCTCACCAATGGGCTTGTCCAGCAATTGTTTTATGATAAAGAGAAATTGCAGACCGATATACACCCAGTGATCTCTATGCTAAACCCTTGGCCTCAATTTCAACTAAAATCCAAACCAAATTTAATGTGCTGAAAATGGATCAACCGATTGTTTACTACACCATCCAGCCATGCTCTCTCTCCAGGCTGACTGGTATTGTTTGTGTGGTGATCCCTACCAACTGCCACATAACTGTGGCCAACGTTTTCTGAAAACTCCTTCGATACATATCTACAATACCGAACTCCAGGCCGCTAGAGACGAAGCGACGGGATTGTGGATGAGGACCGCCCTGTTGTGGTTTGTGTGAGAACCCATTCTCTCTGAGGAGCAGAATCGCGGCGGTGCTATCGCTAATTGAACTAACATTGGATACCAACTCTGTGTTGGCCAAGTTGGCGGCCATAAACTATTACTGTCGCTTTCCTCTGCTCGTATCTTCTTCCTCAACACCTGAGGCAAGACACAAAAGGGTGGAAATGCCCACCCTCGACCCTCGTTCGTTTCGTCCACCTCAGAGAGAATGAATTCACTACACTGCCCCCCCGGTCTGTTTCACGAGGCATATCTCTGCAACTGGGCTTGATCCTTGATGCAAAGAGATCTTTGATGGGAGGAAATTCCTTTCTTTTGCTCCTTTCCTGAAATATTCCCGCGTTAGGGTTCATTCTTCCGATCGTTTGAACAAAGCCCCTCGACTGATCTGCTATTTCGTTTTGCACTCCTGGAACATGATAAGCTGTCAAGGTTTAATGAAACGATCCGGACCCCACTCCACATCTGAATTGCTAATCTGACAAAAGTGGGCTGTATGGGTCCCCCCTTTGTGCTTTATGTAAGCTATATCAGTTGTGTGTTCTAGCTCAGCATGATGTGCAATGGTGTCTGTCCTGGCAAAGACAAGAAAGATCCCAGGAGTTCCAGATGAATTGATGTGATACATTTGCTCTTCTTTGGTCTCCCTTCCCCGTTTCTCTTCTCTGATCTTGACAGTGTGCCCCCATCCCTGCCTGGACGACCGTCGACTGTTATTGTCAACTCTGGGGAGGGAGGACCATTGGCTTCCAATTCCACTGCCGAGCATGTTTCTCCACCACGTGTAGTTCCTGACGGCTGCTCTCTGATAATGGAATTGTCAGTTGATATGTCGGGTCCATGGGAACCGACCTTTATCAGATCGCTCTTTAATGCGGAAAAACCCTGGTGCTGGAACTCGTCTCTGCAGTTGCTGCCATTTTCCCCCAACTATGCTCTCTAATTCCTTTGTCTTTACCAACCTTTTCTGTACCACACTTTGCAAGACTGAATTGAGACCTAGTGCTTTTTCCTCTGGCAGGCCAGGGTCATTTGCTGGGTATTCAAAAGTGGCCCAAAACTTGATACTCTGGGATGGCATCACTCAGGATTTCTCCCATTTATCATAAGACCTTATGATTTTGGAAAATCCAGAATATACTCTTTTGAATTTTTGCACGTCCTGTTCTGACCCTGCAAAGAGGATCAGGTCGTCCAAAAAACTTACCCCTCATTGATCTCTGGCGTGATAGTGATACACTGTTTTCATTGTTTTGGTCAACACCCTTGGTGTCCGTTGTCAGGCCGAATGGTATTACTTGAAACTCTAACAGGTCGCCATCCCATTCGAATCTGAGGAATTTCCTGTCTGCTTTGTGAATATGGGGGGGGTATTAGAAAGTAAAGGCATCCTCAATCTATTGTTACTAAAGGTTGGTCCAGATTTTGGCATGTTGAATTGGATTCCTCTTGAAATGGGTTGTCCCTGGGTGTACTGATTCATGTCTTTTAAATTGGAATACTGGGGGAAACCTCCCGATCCTTTGGGAACTATAAAAAATAGTTGAAAGGAACTCCCCTGGGGTGTGAAACACGTTCTTTACTGCCCCTTTTTGAATCATTTGTTGAATCTCTGTTGAACCAATGTTGTGTTGCTCTACTGACATTTTTAGTTGTCTTGGGGTTTTTTATTTGAATTGGTATTTTGAAAAATTTGCAATTCTGTACCAGTATCGTTTGTAGGATCCATGGATCCGAAGTCAATTCCTTCCAAGCTGGGAATCTTTATGCGACCGCAATATGCTTGATTCTGATAATTGGTTACAGGATCGAGAGCCCTTTGCTTGATATGTCTTGTCTTTCCTTTCAAAGTTCTTTTTTGGCTAGGTCGGAAATACTTTTTCCCCTTGGGATCTTTTGAAAGCGTGTCTGATCTGTGATAAATCTCGAAAGGAAGACCTGTTCTGGCTGAAGTCATAACCTCGAGCCCCGGTTTGTGAGTACTGACATACCCATCTGAATTGTGTCGGCCTTGTTTGTTTTTTGTTGTACTTATGTAGCCTTTACAAGGCTTTGATTATTTATTCCATTTGTGTGAGTCCCTGCCCCTCTCTGGACCGCTCAAAGGCCTGTCGCATCAAAGCCTTTTCGCAAATATTTCCTTTTCTTTGTTACTCATCGTTTTTCGGGATATTTCTAACGAAACTATAGCGATCGTTGATTGGTCCAATGATGATGTCGTCGTTCGCTTAAAAGAGTTCCCAGAATACGAGTTTTATTGGAACTGATCATACCATTCAATTTTGGGTTTTGTAACGATTCACACAAAGAGAAGACAGCATGACATGACAGCGGGATCCCCGATACCGATAGCTGGGAATGTAAAATGGTGAACATCTTGTGCTGTTGCAACGGCCCGGTGAAAATCATGGATGAATTACATCATGCATCGTTTTGCACTGTGGTAGGATCCGGGTGTAGGATTATTCGAGCTAGCTGCCCGTACGGTACTGTGCTGAGTACTACTATGACACTTGAGCGTATTTGAAGCTCGTCTATGTGTACTGATGTGGGAATGCGTTTTACTATAAATGTGATTTCATTTCAGTCATTGTATTGAAATTTTGTATATACACTGAGTTTCATTGCATCGTTCAGCATGTTTCGGCCGAAAGTTTAGTCTTAATGGCAGTATGTTGGAGTTCCTTGTCAAACTCATCGTCATCATTGTCATGATCAGTAATTTCCCGAGTAAGTTCTTGGTCGAAGACTAGGCGGTGCGTGCCCTAAATTCTCGGCGTGAATTTGTGAACTAACTTCGTTGCTGGCTTGAATTTTTGGGATGTTCGGCCCACGTCACATTTGCGTGCATGATGATACGCGGTCAGGATTCTAATTTATTTTAATGTTCATAATCACTTGTCATGTCTGTGAGTGGCAATTTTAACTGGTCACTGCAGTACGAAAATTTGATAAAATGACTGACAGTATGCCCCTAGTCTAGTCTCATATTTCCGTGGTGTTTGTGCAGGGAAGGTGGGAATCACTTTTAACAAGGGGACTTTTATTTCTGCATAGCTGGGCTACACAGCCCTCTGCCATCTCACAGCCGTACGGACTCACTCGCACTGCATAGCACTCGTCGGTAAGCCAATTTTGCTTTGAATCGTATGCTATTTAGGCCGTGCAAAAATCGATATGTTATAAAAAAAAAAAAAATGGAATTTTGACGGGCGACGTCATCGTTATTGCAAGTCTCTGAAAACGTTGTCATCGATGAAATTGGGCGGTGCTTACGATGACGACATACTTTGATTGACACATTATGCTTGCACAGGGAAACCATTTGCGCCAAAAGACGCCTCGCTCCGCTCTGCCTCACGCCTTCGGCGATCGACACCGTCTATCGGCGCTCACGAGGTGTGGATTAAAAATGCGAGGTGGCTTTGACAAAGACTAGTACTTATGGCGAAATTTCCCTGACCTTTGTTCTTGTTGGTCTTATCTTCTGCTTGGAATTAGGGTTGTCCATAACTAGCAATCCTTGTGGTAAGTTTTTGACCACTTTCTGAGTCACCTTGTTGACTTTCTCCTCTTCTTCCACTTGCTCAGTCCATTTATCTCCATACAAGCATGTCATGGAATAGTTGAATTTCTGAGGAAACTTCTTTTACGAAAGGTTCTGCATGACGCTACTGCGGTAAGAGGAAAGACGTTGTATCCCAAGAATCTATCAAAAAGGGAAAAATGCCGTCCTTCGAGCAGTTGATTCTTTCACCGTTTTAGTTGGCTCTCTCTATGGCACGCTTTTCACTAAGGGAATAGTGGCCTTCAGCAGATCCTCTTGGATCGACCATAAAGAATTGTTGTCTTTCCAGCGCCACCCTTGACCTGCTTCATGTAAGCCATAACAGATTCAGGTAAGTTCAGGAGCTTTGCAGTAGTCTGCCCACCGAAGGATCGGTTTCAGACCCCTATACCGTCATCTTTTTCTGTTGAATCCATACATTTGTTTCTTTGTGACTTCCCACCAAATCTAACACAGATTGTGTCAAATAAAGCTCTTTAGGCCCTGCCATGTGGTTCAATCCAATGTTACAGTGCTGATCTTTTGGGATTTCACTATCCTTTGATGGGAACAACCACTTGGTTTGGATGGGTTTTTATCCACGTTTTTCATAATCCTTGCCCTGTGTGATCCACACCTGCATTCTCCTCTATGCTCGTGAGCAAAAAAATACGCCCCCTGGTCAGCATTGATAGACACACTATCCATCTCCTTCTCTTCTTGGTCTGATCGAGCATGGTCTACATGTCCTCTAGCCGGAGTAGATGTAGTGGATGAGGGCTGTTTTTCAGCTTCAGACTCTGAACTACTTTGATCAGATGACTCATCCCCTCTTCCCGCTTTTGAGCGGGATCGCTTCGTTCTGGGAGAGGGCGAACGACCACTGTGTCTTCGTTTACGGCTATGATTACTCGAGGAAAGTGATTGGCTTAGCATTTGTTGGAACATCCTCATCTGATTGTCTTGCATGTCTTGCAAGATCTGCATCTGCCCAGTTGAGAAGGTATCACTATCCGTATATCCACCCCTCGTACTTGTCATCGAAGGTGGTGGAACAACACGGCTGGCTGCTGGAGGAGGAATAAACCTTTCTCTGGTATAATAACCTTCACTTGCACAAGTAACACCCCTAATCCGGGGTGATTGATAAGGTAACTCTTGCCTTTCGTCATATCTCTGTCTGTAGGCAATTTCCCGATCATTATCATCACGGCTCCTGAACGGAAGGCGTGATCTATGAAAATCTTCTGGGTAATCAACAGCTTCATTCACGCTAACCCCCTCACTCCCCTCTACTAATCTAGGTGAACCTCGGCTCATAATCTGAAGGCGAGGGTCAGAGGAGACACGGGATGGAATTGGCTGGTTCTGATCAATAATACCATCCTCATGTGAATCTACCTGCCGACTTTTGCTACTCTGATCATTCGGCATGTTTGGTGGACCATTTGCAAACTCGCTAATACCCGACGCCAAACTGGACATAGCCGCCGGTTGAGAGTCCTTAGAAGGACTGTTTACAGAACTTACCGTTTTCTCAGTTGACATGGTGAACCATTCACTGAAAAAGAAGTCTTAACATACAAAAAATCTTAAATTTCGACACTGTAAATATTTTTTGGTCTTACCACGCCCCTCGCAGAAAGCCAAAGAGGCAGAGTTCAGGGAGGTCACGACCTCCTAGTATTTCTAGTATTTTTTTAGAAGACACTGTTAAAATTCTGGTTATAGCGCCCGCTAGCGGAGCTAAACGCATATTGATTAGAGTGGAGGAAGACGAAGTATAATGAGTCCCCTCATCCTGCTCAAAATACGTAGTAGTTGGTGAAATATGCAGTATGATCGAAACACCAACGGACAGCCCAGCCCCGCCGGTAAAGTTACTCACGACTGCCACCCGTTGCCCAAGGCACTTAGTACTTAGCTCGCCATGTTATTGCTGGATGTAGAAATTTGTATCCTCAAAAAATCTCCTCCTGTCACTTTAATCTTACATGCAAATTCGGTCGCGTCTGTGAGAATTTTGCAATTTTGTATTTTCTGTCCGTAAACGGACAGAAATTATAGTACAGTGGTCTATGGGAACGTGGGAAACATGAACTTGCTCGTAAAACAAAACCGCATGGTCGGGATCAACTAAAAAAGTTGTGAATAAGCTTTTGTTAAGGATATCTATTGAACAATGAATAAAACAGAAGGTGCTGGAATTACGAAATGCACCTTTAAAATCATTAAAACAGTGTTTGTATGTTAAAATCATTAAAACAGTGTTATTATATATAAATATATATATATATATATATATATATATATATATATATAATTTATATCATTTGTGCACAAGTCTCATTTGCCCTTTACCTTCTATCAGTGACTATGCTGACTAAATTAGACTAAAAATGTATTTCATGATACAATCAAGTGTAAGGACTTCGAAATAGTCTACAAGTGACCTGTATTTCGATCACGGCGTCTGATTATGGGCAGATCGTTCCCAGAGTAATCGGCCAATCATTGCTCAGATTTCAGTAAGATTTTCGTGTAACTTCGGTACATTTTCGCTTAAATTTTATATGCAGGCTCCGTTTGGTAAATTCTAATTTTCCTTCTGATAGCGGTTTTTTTAGGTCGTAGTTTTTGTTAATCACAAAAATATGATTTTTCTATTCATTTGTACATGAGTAGCTCTTTGTTTTGACGAGGGCCGCTGGTGACTCGCCGTTTTTTTTTTTTTTTCATAAAATTGTAACATTGTAGTGTGTCCCGTTATGTCTTGATATTAAAGCGGCACTGGCACATTTTCACAAAATATAAAATTTCTTCAATTTGCTCTCAAATGATAGTCTAGGCCATTGGAAGAAAAAAGATACATTTTACACATACAATAACATACTCAAAAACAGATATGGACGTTAATAAGAGGTTAACGATATCCAGGTAATTTGTAGGCTAACTTTTAAGTTTTCCATAACTTTAACCAACAAATGTGTATAGTACATGAATATCATAGACTCGTACTCATTGATATTAAAACCACAAAGGTCACAGGCCGGTAAAACAAGGTAAATGCTGTGCGAAACATGCATACGGCGTGCGTTTTCTTGCGTTAAACGCCATTTCCGTCGTCTGCTGAATTAATGTCGCCGACGACATTAATTATAAAATTGTTCTGTTTACCCATAAGGATGCTGATTTGGTCTTAATCATTACAGGTGATGACTAATGTATATAAAAGCTTTACAACCATGCAAAAATATCAATTTTGAAAAATCTTTTGGGCGCACTATTTTTCAAATGTGCCAGTGTTCCCTTAAGGGGGGAGTATGGGGTCTGAAGCAGTGAACTTTGAAAATAATTAATTAATAATTATGTTAATGTTGGACGAAATATTTGATGAATTCATTTCGCGCTGTAAGGTAGAAAATTTGGCCAGAATTATAGCAAATGCCCCTCACTGTTCCGGGTACAAAAGAGGCCAGTGGGTGGCATGACTTTTAGCAATGCAGGCCCTAGCATATGGAACTCTTTGCTAACTCGGTTTGCCACTCCAGACCCATTATTATTTTATATAATGTCCACAATTCCACCTATTTCCAACATTAATCATGTCTTGCTAAATTGGTTATATTATGCCTCAGATTGATTTCCTATTTGATTTGCGTATAGATCTATTATAGTAGAAGATCAGGACTGTATGGGTCCCATGGACCAAATCTGGAGGACAATAGGTTTGAAAGTGGTTGGGGGTCCGTACTGGAACTGAACATTTTTTATTGAGCTTGCCGCTGAACGTTACGGGCATTTTGGGAGGGGTCATCCCAAGTCAAATAGGGGTCAAAATTGAAAAATGCCCCAAATGGATTCAAATATGGTATCAAATTATTTCGTCTGGTAATAAGAAATCCAAAAAGTACGTTTGTTCACCCCTCCGGCCTTTATTAAGAGAGATATGACCAAAAAATCGTTAAAAGTGTCAAACGCCTTTTTAGAAGAGGTCAAATTCGCTAAAAATGGTAAATCGTCGATTTAATGATAGTGTGTCGAAATGGATTTATTGTTTTCATGCATGCGAATTCAACTAAGCAACTTTCAAAATCAAAAATCATAGCCTGACCTTGAAATTTCAAAAATGGCGGCACACACACACACAATTTTAATTCATCCAATGGTACACGTAACCTTGCTTGCTTGCACAGTATTAACTACTGGTGTTATATCACTGATGCCAAAGTCTGAATCACTGTTACAATCACAGTCAGATGCACTCAATAATTATTATTATTCTGTGCAAGACATTGAGATTTTGAATCTAGCATACTCTCGTAACCGTCCACCATGCATGCAGAGTGTGAAAATGGGGCATTGGGTTCATAAAATTCAGCATGAGGAATGCCTGTTAGAATAGTTGCTCTGCGTACCTTGACATTATGTGAACCCACTTGAACAAAAGGGCTATATTTTCGAGTGAGGGTAGGTGGTCGAGTAGAAAAATGCCAATGGTACCAGGGTTAGGGACATAGGTTGTGGCGCATCACCTGCGTGGATGTAGAAATCAGAAGGGTTGCAATATTTTTCATATTTGTTATGGGCCAAAAAAGGTCAAAATTGACCAAATTAGGTAAAAATCATAGAAGGTGTTCCAACTTCATATTAATTGTATTGTATTTAATTTTCCCGACTATATAGCTGTAGATTCAAGAAGAAGTGAATACAAGTGGGAATCGGGGGGTAATTTTGACCCCAGAACGGGCCAAAAAAGGTCAAAATTGACCCAATTAGGTAAAAATCATAGAATGGTGATTCCAACGTCATATTAATGTAATAGTATGTAATTTTAACGAACTATATAGCTGTAGATCAAGAAGAATTTGAATGTTGGAATCTGGGGTTAAGTTTGACCCCAGATAGGGTTTTACAAAAAAAGGTCAAAATTGACCCAAATTAGGTAAAAATCATAGAATGGTGTATTTATTATATCAACTTCCTATGAAATGTCTTACTAATAAAATTCCCTCCACTTGTATAGAGTTTTAGATCAAGAAAAAATTGGACTGTTGGTATCTGGGGTTATTTTTTACCCTTTATAAAAAAAACCAAAAGGAGTCAAAGTGACCAATAAGGTTAAAAGTCAAAGAATGGTGATGTATTTATTCCATCTTAATTTGAAATGTAACAGTTCAATTTGCACCAATATATTAATCTGAAGATGAGAATTTGAGGTTGGAATATGGGTTATTTTTTACCCACAAAGGGCCCCCCCCCCCCCACAAGGGGTACCAAATTGACCCAAATAGGTAAAAATCATAGAATTGGTGATTTATTTATTTGACTTCATATGAAATGTACTATTTAATCCCCCCCCCCTAGGGTAAAACCACCTTTCCGAACGGAAATTATGTTTGCA
The DNA here is from genome assembly GCA_023653785.1 of Ophioderma brevispina. Lineage (NCBI taxonomy): Eukaryota > Metazoa > Echinodermata > Ophiuroidea > Amphilepidida > Ophiodermatidae > Ophioderma > Ophioderma brevispina. The sequence continues at coordinate 93,481 of JAMKCH010011591.1, forward strand.
CGAATTTATACCACTTGAAGGAGCATAAGGACCAACCCCAAATCAGCATTAAAAAATGAGATTGTTATTTGGGCTACAAATTAGGGGCAAAAACATTGTTTTCAACAACACGGCGAAATTGGGAAAAAAGACGGAAAAATTCAAGGAAGACTTGTGCTTACATCAAACATTTTGAAAACTTTGATGTTGAATCTTTATAGAAAGACCCAAAATTACTTATATTTAACCACAAAACCCAGCGTTTTAGGGAATCTGTATTTTTTACGGGTGTTGTTTTTGGTTTTGCCCCAAATACACGTAATTTCCCAAGGAGTTTGTACAGTAACGGGTTTGGCAACGTAAATTGTTTGGGATGGAAATTGCTTGTTTTCAGCTTACACTAAAGGGTAATTATTTTTAATGTTACTAAATTGTTTACTTACATGTAGGTGTGAACCTCTATCAAGCAAAAAAAAATTGCTTTGGTTCTCGGTTTCTTATCTTATTTTTAAAAATATTCTCAAAGGACTTCCGTTAGCCCAAGGGGGGGTTTCCAATGGGACACCCACTAATTATCTCATTAACGGGCTTGGCCGATTTTTAATTTAATTTTGGTATGAAAAGAAGCGCATTAAAAGTCAGGACAATTACAAAAAAATTCGGCGAAAAAAATCGCACGCGTAAGCGGCCAGCGCGAACAAAAATTTTGGGGAGTCCATAGGAACCCCCCACCCTTGGTCACTGTAAGTGTTAAGTGCCTAAGGGGGGGGGGTTCCATAGTACCAAGATTTGTTTTTCGGCGATTTCTCACTCGTGAAAAATATTGTCGAACTCTTAATTTTTTGTAATTGTGTAAACTTATCGATGCGCTCTTTCCAGTAAAAAACATTACTAAAATTCTTGCCGTTAAGAGATAATTAGCTTGGGTCCCTCGGAACCCCCACCCCCATTAGGAACCAACGGGAGTGTGATTTTAAAAATAAATTCAGCAAAACCCTGTTGCCCAGAACTATTTTTATGCTTATGTATGCTCATATGCATGATGAAAACAAATCTAATTACATAAATCAGAAAGAACAAGAATTAACCCTTTGTGTGATGAAGGAAAGAAGCGATTCCATCATCGAAGGACTGCGCGCCATTGCTGTACCAACCTATGCAAAAATGACTCCCCACCAAAAAATACAAGCAAGAATGTACAAAATGGTAAGGTTTGGTGTTTAATATATGTAAATTGGTCCTTCTAGAGCAAATATAAAATCAAATGATTTGTAATGTGTATGCTGTTGAAGAGGGTAGAGGAAAACGTAATAATTATTTGAGCATTTTGGAGCATTTCGAAAAACCAAGTTGAGTTCCCCTAATTTCCCAACGATAAACCGGAACTCATTTGTATTGCACCTGTGTCCTTTGTCTTATGCACCCTCAAAGGTTGGTAGGAGTTTCATTTGAAAAATTCCCTCGGGAAAGTGGTTCCTTAGGGGGGGTTCCATGGAACCCCCCCCCCCCCCCCCCCCTAGGCACAACGTGAGTGAAAACACCTTAGGCACTTAAGTGTTTAAATAGCCTTCGTCCCGGGATAAGCAGATTTTAACGGAAGTGATCAGAATATTGTTGTCTGTGGAAAGGTATTATTGTCTCATTTACTCTGTGATTGAAGTTGTACGGGTTAAAATCTTAATTATTAGAATTATTATTAGATTATAACTAGAAGAATTTATTATTTATGTACAGTATTCTTGGATGCTTCATAAATCACGTTTTTAGCCTCATATCAAGACTGGTGAAATGATACGGGCAAGCTATTTAACAGATGGGAATTGGAGTCAGGCGATTCAATCAGATGAAAAATTTAAATCGGGGTTTGTATCTTGACCAAAATGCAAAATTTAGTGTATTATTACTACCAATAAATAGAACGACGAGTTTCATTTTAGAAGCTAATGCATATACAGTGGAATAAGTACCTTGCCATTTTAATTTGACTGGCTCATATTTTGGGTAAAGTTTGAACATTTTCGCTTTTCGGGGTACAAATTTGACCCCAGAAGATTCCAAATTCATCTCTTGATCACTGCTATAGAGTGGAGAAATGAAAGACTACGGCATTTTTCATATAAGTTGGAATAATAATCACCATTCTATGATTGTTTACCTTATTTTGGTCAATTGTTAAGCCCTTGGCCACCCTTTCTGGAGTAAATTTGACCCTCGATTCCAACATTCCATTTCTTTTGGAATTTCGCTATAGAGTGGGAGAAAAGAAAGGAGACTGAATACTAGTTTAAGATGGAATAAATACATCACATTCTATGATTTTTCCCTCATTTGGGTCAATTTTGACCCCTTTTGGGCCCATTTCTGGGGTCACAAAAATGAACCCCAGAGTCAACATTCAAATCTTTTGAATCTACAGTTATACAGTTGGGAAAATAAATACTAGTACATTAATCTGAAGTGGGAATCACCATTCTAGATTTTTAACCTATAGGGTCAATTTTTGACCCCTTTTGGTCCTTTCTGGGGTCAAAAATCAACCCCAGATTCCAACATTGCAAATTCTTCTTGAATCTAAGCTATATAGTGGGGGAAAAATTAAATACCATTACATTAATATGAAGTTGGAATTCACCATTCTATGATTTTCTACCTAATTTGGGTCAATTTTTGACCCTTTCGGTCCTTTCTGGGGTTCAAAAATAACCCCAGATTCCAACATTCAAATTCTTCTTGAATCTACAGCTATATAGTGGGGGAAATTTAAATACTACTACATTAGTAAATGAAGTTGGAATCACCATTCTATGTTGTTACCTAATTTGGGTCAATTTTGACCTTTTTTTGGCCCATAAAAAAACTTGCACCCACTTTGATTTCTACATCCACGCAGGCGATGATCCAATATTTACCTAACATGTGGTAGCAATGAAATGTTCGACGATTCCCTACCCATAGCTGATGGCCAAAACTGGTCCGGGCTGACTTACCTAAAGTCCCTGAAGAAGAAATACACATATACGTGGAAAAAAATTGTTAGGAGCGATTTTTCACAAGAAAAGCAGAATCCATCATATAACAACATAGCAAAAATCCCCTTGAATCCCCTTTGGGGAAAATTTGTTATCCAGATGGCCGCAAAATCGCTGGACATTGATATAATTAGCTAAATTGGCTTCTCAAGTAGATGTGTGATGGATTTTAGTCTAAATCTAATATCATGTTTTCCTTGAGGCTGAAATTCAAAATGTCGCATTAAATATAAATTGGCTGTATCTCAATTCAGGAACAAGGGAAAAGAGGAGGATAAAGAAGAAACAAACAAATAAAATTATATTTAAATCAATATATTATAAGCGAATAATAAAAATCAAGAAATAATTATAGACATGAATAAATCTAAATAAGTGAAATAGAAATAAGAAATAAGTAAATAGATTAAATAAATAAGAGAAGAAATTTTGTAAAGGATGGGTAAAAAAACGGAAACCTGAATTAGTAAAGTAAGTCTCGTGAGGTATTTTCACACCCAATGTTATTTCTCCCAATTTCTGGGATCATCTTTTCTATATTTCTTACACTCAGTTCCATTTCTCGTACTTGGTTGTAAAAATAGAAAATATATAGGCTATTTCTATGACCATTTTGGCAAGACGTACGTGTTAGGCCAATAATTATCAGCGTTTAGTGAAAAAGTATACGAAAACTGCATTATAACTACACCTTTTTTAAGCATTCTTTCGAATGAGTTTATGTTGAGCGGCGTACTGGTTCTCATGTGTGAGTTTGGGAAATTGCATTCTGATAAGTTCAAATTAAAATATAACCCCAAGTCATTCTTTCGAATAGACTAAAGATGAACTAAAATTAATACTATTTGGTATTTAGAACAATCCCTTTCGGGATTATAACATTTAAACAACCCTCCTATATATGCGTCAGTTTGAGCTTCCTTGCAGGATACTGCAAAGGAAAGTATATGTCAGTGAGAAGATAATTATATGTAATGGCAGCAAATCGGCAGCCATTTTGGAGGCCATTTTGGATTTTTGACTTAAGGAAAACATCAATGATTTAGATTTAAACAAAAACTGAATTCTTTGAACCTCAAAACATATTCAACAAGAATAGTCTTTTAAAAAGACAACCATCGCTTAGCGAGGATGTTAGTACTGATTTTTTATTCCTGTCAGTAAACGCATATTGTCGATGGTACGAACTCATTTGGAGGGATGTGTTGAGATAAAAAACTAAAAAGCCGTATTAACAGCTGAAATGCTCAACTTTGTTCAACAGAATAAGATGCTTTCACCCAATTTACATGAAATTCTTTGTATCGAATATGTAAAGGCTTCATACCAGATTCAATTGAATAGATTGTCGTAAAGTCTGAGACACGCTATCGATTTCTTTGTTTGGTGTCAATCAAAGAACGGATAAAGTGTCATGAACATCGAGGCTGGGTGAAGAGGAGGATTACGCCACGTAAATATTGTAGTTTGTTATGAGAAACCACCATTCTAAAATACTTAAATGATTGGAGCAAGCTGTCAAATATTATTTCTGGAACAAGACAAAATAAATGTAAACGTGTAGACTCCTTAGTGACGTAAAAGAACTTTGGTGAGTAACAATTACTTATTCGCATCATTTTCTTATGTTGAATGCTTCAGAGTTTGTTCAAATTTGGTGTTTGGAAGTTATTCAGTGCATTTGCTTTGTAATATTTTCTTCGTGAGAAAAGGGACATTTTTTAATTATGGCCTTAATCTTATTCCGGTATCGCGAAATCGATTTCTATTGTACTGATAGGGTAAAGCTTACACTTCAGAACAAATGGAATCGTCGACACGCCCCAAAAACTTTAAATGAACTGATAGGAATAAAAAATCCTACGATATATGTTAGTGTAAATACCCAGATCATAGGAAACCCCCTTGTATATTAGAGAGATAATATAACCACAGTATATATTTCAGGCATCAACCATACTCATGCGTCAACCTTTAATTTTGAAATACCACTGGTTTGAAAATGCCAGCCTTTATACAGCCATATCCATTTCATAGGTGAGTGCCCCCTGTTATCAAATAGATTCTAAATATTTTAACCACAGTCCATTGCACCGAGATTACAAAATTCACTTACAGGAAACAAGTTTCAAAACAATGCTCGACACTATGAGGCAATGAAGTATCAACTCCTGTGGCACAGTTCAATAGCTTTTATTCACAAGTGTATTTAGAAATCACACCCCTGAGTGTTGTGTATAATATATGATACCTAGAATACACAAGATCAGTTCATGTCAATGCATGTACAAGTATAACCCACTGAACTGTGCCCTTGGTTGATGAGCATATTGTAACTCATAGTGTGTGCTATCTGGGCATTGAACACATAATGGTACTCTCAAAACCATGGGTCAGATCATCCATTACATGTCAATGAACTGAGAGGTTATCCACTGTGATGGGTGTGCTATCATCCAATCAAAAGTTTTGTTTCTAGCTGCTTAGGAAATGTAAATGAAATTCCTAGTAGGCATATACCATGTCCTTAATTCTTAAAATTATTGGAACCAGAGGACTTTGCACTGCTACATGAGACAACCACCCAACTCTGTGCATGACTGTGATATTCTGCCATTCATTTGCTTGCTACACATATGCTAGGGTAACTTGCAATGTAGTGGCTTTTATCTATTCCGATTTTATACCATCTTCGATGGAAAAACATGAGATATAGCTAATTATATAAAATGGTGGCCATTTTGGATTTTGGCGTGAAGGAAGTCATCAGTGATTTAGTTTTGTACATGCTTGGATTCTTTGACCCCCAAAATATATTCATAAACACTAAAATCATCAACATCTACTTTAAAAGCGGAGATATAGCTAATATGGCGGCCATCTTGGATAAAATATTTTCCCCAAGGGGGATTTAGGGGGATTTTGGATATATTGTTGTATGATGCATTCTGCTTATCAGGTGCAAAAATCAGCTCAATAACAATGTTTTCCGGGTCAAAAACCCCAGGGACCACACTAAATCTGCTAGTCGCAAACCAGTTGTTTTTGACTGTGTGGTTTTACAACCCTTTTCTTTTCGTATGATTCTGGAAATCATACCAACATAGACACCTAGTTCATTTGCTGCAGCATTCATGCTAGTAAAGGTTTCTCTTTCACCATTTTCAAGGCAAATGGAAATGACTGAAATTCCTGTTTTGCAATTCTTTCCTCTATTTCCGACAGGTGCTTTTCGAGAGTTAGCCGATGGAGTTAGCAATTGAAGATTGTCAATGTGATTGTTTGCCTTATCATTATCTTTGTGATCGACTTGAAGTTCAGATGGAATTTCGCCTTTGAAACACTCGTATACGAAACGATGAATAGAAAAACTCTTCATATTGCCATCCAAATAAATACTTACTAGAAAATATCCATTGTGGTTGGGTCGAGACTTCAAAACTTTCATTCTTTTCAAATTCAGAACAGATCCATCCTCTTTTGCACCATAATTGCGGTAAATCGGATGTTGTGCTATACAGCCTGGCATCTTGATATTTTTAAATATGACAAACTATATAGTTCAAATTTTTTTTGCAGAAATTTCAACAACAAAAAATATCCCAACTGGGATATTTTTTGCTTACGATTATTTTTTATTTTTTGCTTCGCTTTATTGTATCGTTCCAGAGCTTCGGCCATTCTCTTGGCTTCCATCCTTATCCTTCTCTCAGGTGAATCGAGAAGATACGCGGCATAAATCCAGAATGATACGATCATTCTCAGTTTTATTTGTAAAAATAAATGGACAGTAAACTCGCCGAGATTTACTACTCACCACGAGGTTTCTGGAAAGGAATTTCCGCTATTGACAAGCTAGCGAAGGAAGCCCAGGTGAGTAAAGATAAAGCTAGAAATTTTTTGAAGAAGCAGGCTTTATGGCAGATTTATCTGCCAGCTCCAAAGTACATCCCACGAGCAAAATTCGATGTGAGTGTTCCCAATGAAGTTCATCAGGCGGATTTATTGTTTCTCCCTCATGATCGACCTGGGAAAGGACGTAAGCTCTATAAATATGCTCTGACGGTGGTTGATGTGGCTAGCAGGTTCAAAGAAGCTGAGCCTCTGAGCACAAAAAAGTTCCGATGAGGTTGCAAAAGCTTTCGAGAAAATTTACGCTAGAAAAGGACTGACGTGGCCAAATTTGCTTCAAGTTGATCCAGGTCGAGAATTCATGGGTGAAGTCTCAAAATTGATGAAAAAACATAGTGTAGACATTCATAGAGGTGGTGTTGGACAACATCGAGCTCAAGCTATTGTCGAAAGATTCAACAGGACATTGGCAGAAAGATTATTTTGATATCAGACCGCGAAAGAAATTTTGTTGGAAGCCAGAGGTGAAAAGAATGTTAGATCCAGAGAATGGGTACAGAGACTGCCAGACGTGATTGCAGCTTTGAATGACGAAAAAACACGTCTGATTGGGATGAAACCCAACGAGGCAATCAAGAAGAAGAAAATCGAAGCCAAGAATTCAGCTCCCCAAAAAATTAAGGATGAGATTCAAATTCCAAGCAACGTGAAATTGAGGTACTTGTATGAACCCGGAGAATCTGAGGGAGATTCGAGAAGGCGAGCAACAGACCCAATTTGGTCTCTGGAAACATACACGATCGACGGTGTTATGAAGAAGAGTGGAGATCCAATTTTGTACTACCTAACAGACGGTGCTCCAAAACGAGCCTTCACAAGGCAGGAATTATTGGTCGTTCCTGAGGGTACAGTCAATCCTCCAAAAAATTTGAAATAATTTTTGGAATCAAAAAAATTCCAAGATTCAATCTTAGGAGCAGCAAAAAAAATTTCATCATATTTTTTTTATGTTTTTTTAAACTTGTATCGCAAACCAGTTTTTTTGACTGTGTGGTATTATAACCTTTTACTTTTCGTATGATTCTGGAAATCGTACCGACATAGACACCTAATTCATTTGCGGCAGCATTCATGCTAGGAAAGGTTTCTCTTTCATCATTTCCGAGGCAAATGGAAATGACTGAAATTGGTTTGCTGCAGTGCTTTCCTCTATTACCAACAGGTGCTTTTCTAGAGTTAGCCGATGGAGTTAGCAATTGAAGATTGTCAACGTGGTTATTTGTCTTATCATTGTCTATATGATCGACTTGAAGTTCAGATGGAATTTCACCTTTGAAACACTCGTATACGAAACGATGAACAGAAAAATTCTTCCGTATACCATTCAAACAAAGATATACTAGAAAATATCCACGGTGGTTGGGTCGAGGCTTCAAAACTTTCATTCTTTCAAATTCAGAACAGTTCCATCCTCTTTCGCCCCATAATTACGAAAAATCTGATGTTGTGCTATGCAACCCGCCATCTTGATTTTCTATATATATTACAAACTTTATAGGTCAAAAATATTTTTTTTGCAGAAATTTCAAAAAAAATTATTCCGTCTGGCAAGAATCGGAATAGGGGCACAAACCCCTCTGGGGTTGGGACGGGAGGACACATTCGCCAACCCATGGGTCACATTCGGAAAAAAAAATCAAATATCGTAGTAATCTTGCCAAGGAACCGACGGAGGGCCAAAAAAAAATATCCCTGGTCAAACCAGGGATTTACTCGCTCTCGAGCTCAGACTCAGACTCAGAATCTGACTCTGGCTCGGACTCATTCAAAACCAAATCAAAATCGTAGTAGAATTTAGTTTTTGAGCCCTTGCATTTTTTCGTGCCATTGGATCTGATGAACACGGGCAGATCTGATTTCTTCAAAGTGTGAAGACGCTCGGTGAGGAGGCCCGGGGCGAAAACCTTCAACTTATTGTAGGGGTCTTCGCCCACCAAATTTACGATGCAGCCCTCACCGAATTTGGTTTCGGTGAACTTGAATTTAGTGAGGGCGTAAATTTTTCCTTCTTCGAGAACATCGAAATTTTGAACCTGCTTTTGCTTTTGCAAGCGAGATTCAAATTTCTTAGCTGACAAAATTTTTGATGCCATTCTGATTTTCTGTATATGGCAAACTTTATAATTCAAATTTTTTTGCAGAAATTTCAGTCCAACACAAAATTCTGTCCAACCCGGTCAATAGTGGGAAATGTAGGGCAATTGCTGTACCCAATCCCAAATGGCTATGTGGATTGGCAAAAAGTACAGGGGGAAGAGAAATTCTGCTAGCATGCCCCAAATCCCACTACTTTTTTTCACCAAAAAAACTAGGAATATCCGATGTTCACGCTGTTTTTGGCTCTACTCGATGGGAAATAACTAGTTTTATATTCTTGGAGCATTTTAATGCTATAATAAATTTTTTGAGTGAATTTAAAGGTCATCGAATATCCCATCATGAGATGTTCTTTAGTCCGCATGGCTATTGGGTGAATTGATGTTAAATTGATGAGCTCTGAGTGAATTGCCTTACATTTGCCATTTAATTTGAGAAACATCATTGTATCACGTCAGTTTCTTAACTAAAGTTTCTAGTGTGTTTTTAAAACACGTTAAAGCCGTTTTGCCACATTCCATGCAAGAAAAGTAGTGAACAAGGACATTTTAGCCCCACGGCAACCTATCGAGAGAGACTCGCAACCCGGAAGGTGGTTTATTTTGTGATTATGGCCAACATTTCGATCACCTTTCTAATTCCTTGATGTTGCGTTTCTTGACAACAGGCCCATTGTGTTGTTTATTTTTTTGTCGTTTAAAATAATCATTGATAAATAAATAAATAAATAAAAAAAACCAATAACAACAAGGATAACAAAACGAAACAAAGACAAAAACCAAAAACAATTACTAAAAAACGAGAAATACACAACAACTTACTTGCTCAATAAAAGGAGACGTTACTTCCAGGAATTCAGGAGAGTTCTGATTCAGATATTGTGGTAAGCAAAGAACAGGATGTTGTATATCTTAAGAATGGGGAACGCATGGAAAAGACCTTTGAATCTGTAATAATAGCTGTAGAACAAATAAACAGGCGAGAAAAATAACTTTAATATGTGATAATTTTATGTTGGACATCGTATGAGGAAATACACGGGTAAACAGTAGTAAAGTAGAAAGTAAATTAAAACAGCCTCTCAAAAATGGGTATAATTAAAGATTATTTTAAGACATGACATCGGGTATCCAATTAACCTAAGACTGATATTATTTTAAAGAGTAGATCCGTGCTTGTAATGCTCTTTTTTCTCAATTGCTTTTGGAATCTCATTTGACTGCAGTGAGTCAAATTCACTTTTGGAACAATGTAAACCCCATGTACATTGTTGATTGATCAGTGTTTGATTGTTATAATCTTCTTCCCACAGCATTTTAGCGGCCCGTCGCCATGGGGGTGGAACACCCCCCCCCCCCCAGCGATCCTCAAAAGAGAAGAAAGAATAAGGGAAGGAGAGGAAAGAGAAGGAAAAGAGAAAAAAAGAAAAGAAGGAAGAGAAGGACGAGAGAAAGAGAGAGAAAGAAAAGGGAAGAAGATAGAACGGCAATCCAGGCAGAACGCATGAGATTGAATCCAGACTTACATTAATTCAAAATATCAGGAAATATTAAATGGCTTCCTCTCAAGCCAATTAGTTTTGTTCCAAGTTAACCAACGGTATCATGACTGTTAATGTGCCCACAGTACTTGTGATTAAATGTGTAATAATTTGGGAAACACACGAGCGTGGAGTGGCATGGGCAAACGAGAGGTTTTTTTGTTTTGAACCATGGGCCATTCCAAGTTGGTCTACCAGTATAGGGGAATTTTCCAGTCGGGGAGCTGACGTGGTCAAGAAAAAAATTGGTAGGTCTCGGTTCCCTAGCCAAGCACCAGAAAACTTAAGGTCCTGGATGTCATTTGAAATAATACTATATTAAACCCTTCAAATACCTTTCTTAATAAGCTAAAATCAAAGAGCATCCGAAGGCTCCGCCCATGGACCCCAGCAGGGCTTGCTTCATGCACCGCATCCGTTAAAGATATGGCGAGACAGCTATAAGTGTAGTTCTCCTTCGGCAGACAAGCTTATATACTGCCCGTATCAGTGAGCAAAGGTAGAAACCAGTCTTTTATTTGAATGGTTTACTATTTACACCTCAAAAATCATCTTGAATTTTCTGAATAACTGAAATCCAAGAGCTTCCGGGGCTGTCGTCTCCTGGACCAAGAAGGGCTAGCTCCTGCACCACAGCATAAGGCATTGCGCTTGCTATGTCAATTCTCCTTGGCAGTGCAAGCTTATACATGTATATTGCCCGTTCAGTGAGCAAAGATACAACCAGTCTTAATCGGAGTCTTTACTGGTTTGAATTGGGTTACTACTTACCCCTCAAAAATTACCATTTGAATGTTCTGAATAGCTTAAATTCAGGAGCCCTGCATGAGCTCTGGTTTGCTTCCAAGGACTCTTACTGCAGCAATAACATTTCTTCACTTTACACCCCCTCCCCCGTCCCCGACAAAATGTCTAGCGACGGCCATGCATTTCAGAATGTTACGGTTTTAATTTTGTCCCTGTTGATGGTGTGATGATATGGAGTACAGCTTCTCTCAAACCTCACCTGAAATTGAGCAATAACTCTTATTGTGTTTCGTAATACTAAAGATGGCACTTTTTAAACGATTTGAAACAAGTGAACAGTGGTGATTTCGTTTTTCACGGGAATGCCCCATTTGCATTTCAGATTTCAAAGCCACTTCTTGAAGGTCATTTATATCATACAAATGCTTTTATGACCTTAACGAGTTGCTTTATGAAGTGTAATGAACGTGCATTTAGTTTGGAGATAATAGTTGTCTTCTACTTATCGTGTCCAAACACTGTGGTTCTCAAATATGATCCAGCCAGAGATGGGTACAACGTCTGGCTGCTTCACTGAATTCCGCAAGGTCCTTGTTTGTGCATTGTTGCTACAGCAGTGGGCAGACCAAGAGATGTTTCCATTGTCCTGTGGGCGTCATCCACACCCACAGGTAGTATCCTGATCTGGTTCCAGATAGCCCCACTTCTGCAAGGAAACCTTAGATCGGCCAATTCTGGTTCTCAATCTGTTGAGGCATCGCCATTCAGCCCATGAGGAGTCAGCTCCAGGTGGGAGATGCTCACCAGGTTCAATACCGATAGATGTTATTTGGTTGATGGCAAGTCTTTCTTTCTACAAGGCGACTCTCTTGACCTCCTTAGAGACTGTTTCAAGAGGTTGGACTTTGCTTAAGAAACTCTCTCTGGATTTAAGGCGGTTGGCAGCAGGTATCTGTCCAGACATAGGGTGCTACACATTAGATACTTGGCAGCTACGCTCTTGCATGCTCGCTACGCTACGATGGATGTATGGTGGAGCAATTCTTGCTAGGATGGGTGGGAATTATTTGTGTCGCGTTAAAAATAAAAATCAATCGATGACAATCATGCATAACTTATGATTTAAGCAGGCCTATGTGTATTATATGTTCATAATGTGCAAGATTCTTCCAATCTTTGGGTTTTGATAGTATATGGCCTGGGGTCTCAACATTTGGTTTTAAAAAAGAGAGACCGAGACAGACAGAAGAGAGAGAAGAGAGAGAGAGAGAGGGGGAGTGAAAGAGAGAGGGTGTGAGGGAGAGAGATCTGTGTTAACGGGTGCACGAGAGAGGTTGCCGTCTTTTTGCCCTGTCCTGTGTTTTGTGTTTTTATAGTGATTTTTGCCGAAAAAGGGACCCATAGCTATGCAGAGATTTAACGTATGACAAATTTGTCATTTTATCTTCAAATTTTGATCGTTTTGACTGTAATGAGATAATCATGATAGGCCTAATGTAAATATACTCTTTGCTCGAGGACAGCATGTCTATTTTCATTGTCTCCCATATATGTGTGTGCAAAAATATATGTGTATATAGGTCTAGCTTGGAGATCGAACCAGTAATTAACTTTCAAGCCAATTTTTAGATTTAATTGAAATAGCATAAATCAATCAGTATCAGTATAGTGTTGGAATCATGAACATACTGCCCGAATCATTGCAGCCAGATTGCCCATTACTAACTGCCCTCCTACCCCATTAACCTCGTCTACCGAAGGGGGCGGGGTGGTTACCCCGTCAGGTTTTTTCCCCGGCTTGCTAAACCCCCTTTGGTGCCAATTATTTAATGTAATTGTCCAATTGACATTTTCCGCTTCTTTTCATCCAAACACAAACATCCACCGGTATGGTAGATACAGGGTGATCCCAAGTGAAGCCACCCCACCCCCTCTTCGGAGAGAATACCAACATGCCTAGCACAACCAGAATACACGGCACTTGTGTTTGGTACCAAAGATAGCTAGTTCTTCTCTTCCCATTGATACAAATGATTACAACAGGCCTAGATTACGTCACAATGAGTCATAATTTCGCATGTATAAAATTGTTCAATTTCCATAGACAACATTGGGAAAAATCATTTTTGCTAAAAATGTTAGTAATTCAATTCATGCTGATTTTGGTCTACTTGATGGGAATGATAGTTTTTATATCATGAGAGCATATTGTGCACAATAGTTTTTTCAAGTCGCTAACCGTGCGAAATGACATTTTTCCACCCTATATTCAGTATTGTCACACTTTCCCTCACCATATGACGTCATATGATGCCATAATGGGTATGTTGGTCTATTTTGATACCAATGGGAGAGAAAAACTCTAAGCGACCCTGTGGTACCCAAATTTACATGAATCGGATTTTCAGTAAAGAAAATACGGGGGTAGTAACCCCCCCCGCCTTTCTTAGTTTTGTACAACAATGGGCTCATGTTGACGAGGATAAGAGACTGTGCCAGGCCACGTGGACCATTACATCTATAGGCGCAGGGTGGTTCTGAGGGGGGGGGGTAAGCGCGGTCATGAAAAATCGTCCCAATCGGCGATTTTGCATCAACATTTCCCAATTTTACCTCATTTTTTCGAAGTAGGTACCCTGCCCCCCACCCCCCCCCCATTCCTCCATGACTACGTCACTGAGTGGCCACTTCCCTCCGACCCCACTACTCGACTGAATGGGTCTTTGGGAGTGGGAGTTCCTTGGCTGACCCACGGAGTAATGTTCACCTGGCTTATTTTAGCTATGTTTGGTGGAAATCTTGGTAACTCTCCCATTTTGTGCATGTGATGTGAATTTGTGACGGGAAAGGCCACTAAAAGAAATGGCTTGGAGACATATTGTAATGTCCTGAAGTTTTGCATCATGTGCATAATGAAAAAAAAAAAAAATCAACCCGTTTAGTGGTCGCTCCCCTCAAATCAGCTCGCGCGGGCACCGCTAGTTATATACCAATGTTTCACTCGACCTCACACCGCCTAGCTGGGCTGGTGTCCTTCGCATGAAGAGTTGTCGCATTCCAAAAATACCTTCTTTATGGTATACTTGCAACTGGTGAGAGAATCCAAACGCCATCACAGCTGTTTTGACCCCCATCAAATGTCTCTCTTATTTCTAATTATTTTAATGACAAGGGCACATTTTGACAACTTATATAAGTTGGCATGCACGAGTTTACTTCCGAAAAAATCATACATATACATTGCGGGAATCTTGCCATATAGGCCTATAATTTGTAGGTTATAGCGACCCTCTACTGTCTTTTCCCATAGAAAGACATGAAAACTAGATTTTTATGAAATCTCCAACAGAACGCACAAACAAGCTAGTCCCCAACAGAACGCCAAGTTTAAAACACACACAGATCCAATGATTCAAAGAGACTGGAGAAACTGAATATACCTATAAAACACCATTGTCTCAACTGATGTGGGCAGGATAAAAAGACCGAGACAGAATACAAAACGTTTTCGACACATAAAATGTCTTTATCAAGACATGAGGAGGAATGGCACTCCACCGAAGCGATGACCAGAAGCAGAGTGCACTGAAATAAAGGAAGTAGAAAAGAAAAGTGAAACTGGATGAATAGAAAGATTACAAAGGACACAAAAGAAAAGAATTCACAAAGCTGGCAGTGCAGGAATGCACAGAAGGCATGAATGACACCTGTGAAACTAGTTGTCAAAAGTGTGTCGCCTTTGATATTTTTTTTGTTTTATTTTCGTTTTGTCGTAATAACTGAGACTTTCAAACAGCTGTGGCCCGTCCCTGTCTAAGCTTTAAAGATGTCTGTAAAAGAGACATGAAAGCATGCAATCGAGTCATGGGAAGTCTCTGTAGACATCGGGTTCCTGTGTCTTCATCTTCATCCAGTATACAGGGTGTCTCAGAAAGAATTACACCCTAACTATTGGTGACCACCATAACTTCAAAAGTAAGTATCACATTGAGAAATTTAAAAAGAATCTTAAAACCACAATTACTTTTTAACATATTAATGTAAACATCACTCGATTCGGTTCAGTAGTTTTGAAGAAATAAGCGATTATGTAACAATGTCAATGGCCACTTCCTTCCAAGTTGCTCACAATAATGCAGATTTGATGTTAACTACCGCTATTACTCGTGGTATCTGTTCAAGCTATCTTCTTTTAATTCCCCAAAGAACCGGCCCTTGTTTAATATTTTGTGAGTTTAATGCCATTTTTGTTCGTTTTATTATTGTAATTAAACAATTACCGTGACAAAAATCCAATAAGAAAAAGAAACATGGTAAATAACAAGAATGATCATCTTTATTAGAAAACAACCAATAAATCTGTAGAAAATGTGAAATTTATTGAAACTAGGGGGTGGTGGGGGGTGCACTGCTAGATTGAATTGAGAAGTTTATCCAATACTTTAACAGGTTGATAAACTGAACAATAATGTTATTCACAATAGTTTTTATTCAAATTAGATATCTTATTCCAATAAGATCATATAAGAATTATTATTCAACATTTAAATAATAATGCATGATTTGAGTGCAAATTCAAAATTCCCGGGTTTTAATCTATACTCGTGTTATATGAAGTACTGGCCCGAGACAAGATTGTTGGTCAACATATTATTTTGTCGCCCATACAAAGGATTTGTGGTTTTCAGATATGCCGAAACTGGTTTAATTTTTACTTTGTATTTGTTGGCATGCTGGATATACAAATCTTGAAGGCATTTTATCAAAATGGAAAATCTACACATCTGACTCAATTCTAGCAAACAGAAAAAGGTGAACATTTGATGTTGAAACCATTCTTAGATTTTTATAATGCACAACCTAGTTGAATATCAAACTTTACTTCGTTTTCAATATAATTTCAAAGCATAACTTTTCTATAGAAAACTGCCTGATGATATGCAATTTAAATTAAATGAAAAGGAATTTGCCTGGATTGGCGACAGCCATGGTATTAACATTTATTTGTCAAAGACTGATGTCTCTGACATTTCTTCATTTTTCTTCAACTGTTTAAGTGAAAAAGAAAATATGTAAATTTCTTTTGTAATGTATGTGCAATAATATGTTGAACCTGGTGCAAAATATCATTTATTATCATAAATGAAAAAGAAATAAAATTAAAAAGGATATGAAAGAAGTATTGATTATTTCTCGCCTGTTCTGTCTGAATCACTTTATTACAAAACTCGGAAGGAAGTGTCCATTGACATGTGTTACATAATCGCTTATTTCTTCAAAACTACTGAACCGAATCGAGCGCTGTTTACATTAAAATATTGAAAAACAATTGTGGTTTAAAATTCTTTTTAAATTTCTCAAATGTGATACTCACTTTTGAAGTTATGGTCACCAAAAGTTAGGGTGTAATTCTTCTTTCTGAGACACCCTGTAGTGCTAACTTCAATAGTGAAGGCTCAAGCACTGGTGAGTGGGCTGTGTACAGTCTAGTCAGCCTATATGTCCCTCTTAAATGATTCTACTGAGGGACTCTGAACAGCAGACTGAGGAAGGATATTCCAATCACGCACATGCGGGTGAAAATAGACATCCTGTGGAATGTGGAATGCATATGAATTCTCACGTCGGGTTGGTTTGTGAAGATTCTTGGATACAAGGTAATTTGAAGCATTAATTGGCGACGTGAAAAAAAAATGAATTATACATTTTAAACATAGCAGTCTTGCCAGTCTACGCCTCTCAGCCAAGGTTTTCCACTCAAGCTCCTGTAGCATAGCATCAACGCTTGAGTGTAGTGATGAAGGGCGAACCTTGCTGCACGACGTTGTACCATTTCAACTTTTCTGATCTGGGTGCTAGTGTACGGATCCCAGACGGTGCTACTGTACTCCAAGATTGGTCTCACAAGAGATGGTAAGCCTGTTGTTTGAATTGATTGTATCTGATGTTGATGTTACGATGCAGAAATTTAGGGTGTTGGTTGCCTTTAAAGTAACTTGATCAATTGCTTGTTCCAGCAAAAATCATGAGATATGGTTACCACCAGGTATTTGGTGTGTTGAACATGTTTAAGCTGCTGGCCATGAACGGTGTAATTGAACAGCAGGGATTTCTTGTACGAGTTTATTGCTAATGGATTCACACTCTCGGGATGAAATTCCATCATACACTTAGTGTTCCCATTTTGTTAGAGTGTCGAGATCCTGTTGGAGTAACTCGGCATCCTCCTTGCTCTTGATTGTCAGAAATCATGGTATCGTCAGCAAATAAACGTGTAGGTGGGAATCAGGTTTTGGGCGATGTCATTTATGTAAAAAAGCTGCTGTGGTAGGCAGGTCAACAAATTGGCTTGTACAGACACTCATAGGAAGATGTTCTTCTTCCACCACTCACGGTGTTACTCTACACAGATCGAATCTGTGTTAGTGGGATAGACAGACGAACATTCGATGGGAGTAGTGTTACTCCATAGTCAACTTGTGACTAAATGATGCCAACAACAATGGTCGTTTGAAAGCAAAACTGGCGTTAACAGAAAAAAAAAAAAGCGTGTGTCATAGAACATCATATCCGAAATGCATGTTGTTGTGTATCATGTGTAGCCCATGGTACAAAGTTTTGAAAATGGGCATTATTTTGATCTTGTTGACATGGTAGCTAAACAGGGCCTCTGATTGGCTAAACACGGGAACAAATGTAAAAAACTGCTAACGGTAACGGGCCTTTTACACCATACGTAGGTGGGAGGTGCCATTGGGTTATAGTACGCCCGAAAATTGAAGCCTGTTTTTTTTTTTGAAATTAAAAATTATGATGCCATGGCAACCAGCCAGCTGACCAATCATGCAACTTTATGCCATAGTTGAAAATTGAAGACCAAATTTAAAAAAAATCCGGCTTCATGGTTCACTAACCCCTTGGATGCTAGTGCATACATATGAGACGCAGTTTTTCGGGTTTTTGAGTTACGTTCGTCCCCGTTTCCTAAAAACCCGATTTTCACCATTTGAGATATGAGTGAAACATTCAAAAACAAATAAAAGTTGCGAAAAATTATAATTTTGGCCCATGTCTTGGAAACATTTCATCATTTACTTTTTAAAATATAAAATACATATACATTTTTAGTACATTTTGGGGCAAATAGGAGATGATGTAATGGGGTATTTTTTAAAAAAGTGTCAAGGTGTTGTTCCGTTAGGTGTATTGTGTTCTCTACTTGATATTAGAGCCTGGCAATTGCACATACACCACATCAAGTACCGTGGGAAACAAACTTGCGGTTTTGATTGTAGACGCAATAATGCATGTTGCAAAGCCCTATTCGATAATGTGCTAATATTGATGGTTAACCACTAAAACGGCGGTTTTGTGTTTATATCTTGGGAATGAAAAGGATTTGAGGGCTCAAATTTCAGGACGACAATGAGAAATATAAGGCCTTTCATCTGATATCAAAATCGATACTACTTCCGGGTAAATCGGGGGGTCTCAAAGGCGATCGGAACACGCACCTTTAAATATCACTTGGTGAGTGATAATACATAAGAAATAAGCTGACAATTTCGAGTAGGTTTGATGGATAATGAATTCATTTAATGTTTTAATAAATTAATTGCGAAATAGCTTGTAATATGTGATCATAATAATAATAAAAATATTTGCTTAAAAATCACATACAAATATATACAAAAATGCATCCAACGTGCAAGACTTGAATTTGAACGTAATGTCCTATTTACCTCAAACAAAAAGCAAATGAAAGCCGGAAGCTTACACTTTTCTACCATGCTTCAATTAAGCTAGAACCTAAAAAACCTAGACCCCCTTAATACAATATCGGATCTTTTTCAAACATTGCCCCCTCTCAAGCGCTTAAGCGCTCAAAACAAAGTATTTCCTATAAGGAGGATTTTTAAATTAAAATTGGATTTCGGACAAGTTATTTCGTGATGCAGTCTGCTTTTCTATTTATCCAGGGTGCACACGCGACAACCAAAGTGATTTTCAAAAATTAACTTTCTACCATTTTACCGGTCCAAAAGTCCACAACTGCACCATTGTCTTCGACTGGGTTGTTGCTCATGAAATGTTTCTTGAAAAAAAAAGACCCAAGATTTTGCGAAAAGCGGATCAACTTCTCGCCTAAGTAAACAGCTCTAATGGGTGATTAAACCAAAGGGGTGATAAAACAAATACTAAATCATGCCATTGATCTTAATTGTTTACATGTCAGATTTCTGAGACTTTCATACATAATAATGATCATGATATAAATTCCTTTTGTACTTGCGTTTTGTGGTCTAGATTAGGTGTAAACAACAAACAAACCCCCTAAAAAGAAAAAGTACTCTATAATTACATATATTTGTTTTATGATGGGTCATTTTTTCGATACATTTATTGCCGCACTTACAGCCATCACAAATAACGCCAGTCCAACCTGGATCACAATCACAAGTGTACTGATTGATCCCATCTTCGCACTGGCCATGCACACACGGGTTACTGGCACATTCGTCGATGCCTGCGATGCAGAATTAATGGATTACCATGTCAAATAAAACATACACTAAATTACGCCATTAACCGTTCATTATTGCTTATATGTATTTTATTCATAACTGATTGGAGATAAATTTATATTTATTGTTTTGGAATGGACCAATTTCTAGAAACGTTTTGCGCCACTTACCGATGTCACAAGTAACGCCAGTCCAACCTGAATCACAATCACATGTGTACTGATTGATCCCATGTTCGCACTGGCCATTCACACACGGGGTACTGGCACATTCGTCGATGTCTGCGAACAAAATCAAATGTATTACCATTACGAATAAAACAGATACTAAATTACGCTAATCACTGTTCAGTATTGCTCATGTGTTTTTTATTCGTTATACCTGATAGGAGATAAATTTATATTTATTGTTTTGTAATTGACCCATTTCTAGAAATTTTCGCCCACTTACTTTCGTCACAAATAACGCCAGTCCAACCTGGATCACAATCACAAGTGTACTGATTGATCCCATCTTCGCACTGGCCATGCACACACGGGTTACTGGCACATTCGTTGATGCCTGCGATGCAGAATTAAACAGATTACCTTGTCAAATAAAAGAAACACTAAATTACGCCATTAACTATTCATTATTGCTTATAAGTATTTTTATTCATAACTGATTGGAGATACATTTATATTTATTGTTTTGTAATGGATCAATTTCTAGAAACTTTTTGCCCCTCTTACCGCTGTCACAAATAACGCCAGTCCAACCTGAATCACAATCACATGTGTACTGATTGATCCCATGTTCGCACTGGCCATTCACACACGGGGTACTGGCACACTCGTCGATGTCTGGGAACAAAATCAAATATATTACCATTACGAATTAAACAGATACTAAATGTGTTTTTTATTCGTTATAACTGATAGCATATAAATTTATATTTATTGTTTTGTAATTGACCCATTTCTAGACATGTTCCCCCACTTACTTTCGTCACAAATAACGCCTGTCCAACCTGGATCACAATCACAAGTGTACTGATTGATCCATCTTCGCACCGGCCATGCACACACGGGGTACTGGCACATTCGTCGATGGCTGCGACGCAGAATTAAACGGATTACCATGTCAAATAAAACAAACATTAAATTACGCCACTAACCATTCATTATTGCTTGTATGTATTTCTATTCATAACTGATTGGAGATAAATTTATATTTATTGTTTTGTAATGGACCAATTTCTAGAAACTTTTTGCCCCACTTACCGCTGTCACAAATAACGCCGGTCCAACCTGAATCACAATCACATGTGTACTGATTGATCCCATCTTCGCACTGGCCATGCATACACGGGGTACTGATACATTCGTTAATGTCTGCGAACAAAATCAAATGGAATACCATTATGAATAAAACAGATACTAAATTACGCTATTCACCGTTTAATATTCCTCATTTTTTCGTTATAACTGATAGGAGATTAATTTATATCTATTGTTTTGTAATGGACCAATTTCTAGACACCCCCCCCCCACTTACTGTCGTCACAAATAACGCCAGTCCAACCTGGATCACAATCACAAGTGTACTTATTGATCCCATGTTCGCACTGGCCATTCACACACGGGGTACTGGCACATTCGTCGATGTCTGCGATGCAGAATGAAACGGATCACCATGTCAAATAAAACAAACATTAAATTACGCCACTAACCATTCATTATTGCTTATATGTATTTGTATTCATAACTGATTGGAGATAAATTTATATTTATTGGTTTGTAATGGACAAATTTATAGAAACTTTTTGCCCCACTTACCGCTGTCACAAATAACGCCAGTCCAACCTGAATCACAATCACAAGTGTACTGATTGATCCCATCTTCACACTGGCCATTCACACACGGCTTAGTGACACAATCGTCGATGTCTGCCAACAGAATTAGGGCAGATTACCATGACAATTAAATAAAACAAAAACTAAATTACCAATCATTCCCCAAGACCCATGTGCTCCATAAGATCTTCAACAGGAACACCATGAAGCTCAGTTATTCCTGCATGCCTAACTTGAAATCAGTCATCGATATGCATAACAAACGCATACTTGCAAAGGATCAGAACAAATGCTCCGCGCCAAAGTCAAGCAGCTGTTATTGCCGCAATAAAGATGACTGTCCTCTAGAGGGCAAATGCCTAACTCAGTCAGTCATTTACCAGGCCACTATCACTAGACCCGATACCACTAAGCAAGAAACCTACGTTGGTCTCACGGAGAACTCAAGTAAAGACCAGATACAGGAGCCATGTATAAGCTCATTCAAAACCCCAAATACAGAAAAAAGTACTGAGCCTAAGTAAATATCTAGGGACTTTGAAAGACGCAAATGTGCACTAAATATTCCATCAAATGGAAGTTCATCACGAGATGTAGGCCTTACTCTTGTAATATTTCAAAAGAGGTATAATTTGTGTTTACAATACAAATTTGCTATTATGTGCCACCCTGAAGTATGTTCTCTCAACAGCAGAAGTGAATTCGTCACGCAGGCAAGGCCACAGGGAAAGTTTTTGTCGGGTAAAGCTAAGTGATGAGGCAATTGTCAACTTGAACATAGTCTTTACAATCTTTTTTCAATCGGGCGTCACTCTCCTAGGGGCCTTTGCCAGTAGTACAAACGCACCTGATGAGTGTGGCGCCTTTTTAATGTATGTCATACTAAACAGATTCTGTTGTAAACATCATGTACTAGGCAAAGTTAAACCCACATGGAATATACTAGCTCTGTTTTCGAAAAATTGAGCACTCTCTACATTGACACTTACCTTACTATTGTGTATATATAATATATTACACTTACACGAGCACAAAAGTATCTCGGCATGTTTTGCGTCAGTATTGTGCAAAGTAAGACCATTTGAAAGTTTTCGAAATAACATTTTGTCGCCTAGGTCTTGCTCTTTCATTTAACAGCTCGCTCGTAAAAAGCGGTGCAAAATGGTGAGATATAGAACGCCCGAAAGACGCCAAACACAAAACCAAAAGTTGCAGTTTTTGGATTTTTTCAATGGGCTGGCAGTGTACTGGACACGAACACGTGTACCACAATGTCAATGTTGCAAGTAGGCTTTCTCGCTCATTCAGTCGGAGAAATTCTTTGTGAGTATCAATCCACACGTATTATTGCGTTCTACCATACAGTGATTCATTGGCACATTACTCATCGAAAAACATGCCGAGATACTTTTGTGCCAGGGGTATATATACACTGTGGCTGTTCGGTACGACTTCATTCGGACACGAGTTTGCATGGTTCCTGTGTACCTGGTTTTGAACTGGTTTTCAGTTAGTACGACAATGGGTTCGCGTTTCCGTATCCTCTCTTGTGATGGTGGCTTGATAGACAAGACCTTCGGTGCGGCATTTGCCAGCTAGGGGATTGTCTTTCTCGCGGCTAGTTGACATTCTGGATTTTTGGGCTTGGTGATCTTCTCATGTTCTTTGTTCAGAACATGCTTGTTATGGGATGCTATGATGGTCTTCATGTTCGGCATGCAACTATAGCTCAGTTTTATGGTGTTGAGTTGAATATTTTTTCATGCGCGCGTGCCCTTCAGGAAACCATTCCTTAAGCAGTTGCAAAAAATTGGCACCTATATGGTCGCGACGTTGGCGCTGTACGGTGGGTTATACCATATTATCTGCCGATTGCGTTGGCGTTTCTTTCTGGTGGATTCTAATTGAAGATTAGATGATGGTCAAGCCGCTATTACGGAAGTGCTGTCTGGATGGTTCTGGGGTGTTCGGAATGCGCACTTGTCGGAAGATATGTTGGAAAGTCTTGTGTTGATTCCAACCGGAATATTCTTGATAATTGAGGCGGGTGGTTGCTAGGTTGCTGTAGCAACCTATATATATATCTATATATATATATATATATATATATATATATATATAGATATATAGATATTATATATATATATATATATTATATATATATATATATAACATATAGTAAACAGTATTATTTACAGGTGACTAGCTTTGGAATTAAGAGTGACTCAATCCATTACAGGAAGAGCGTAAAATAAATTACAAAGTATAGACCTCTGGAAAGGCAACCGTTAATACTCTGAGTTTCACGGCATACCCTACTTACGATCACAGCGGCATTCCGATATTCAGATCCGAAGATCTGAAGATCGGATGCCCTGTGATCGTAAGTGAGGGTAATATGCCGTGATGAAATCAGAGTAACGGCAGCTTTCCAGAGGCTATACGTTGTTATTTATATATAATAATATATATATATATATATTATATATATATATATATATATAATATATATATATATATATTATACTGTTGTGACCAGTCTTTTGCTTTCAAAAATCTTTGCAAGGATTGCTACCGTAGGGCCGTAGACGTTACTGACAGCGAACGTGCCGGGAAGACCGCGTCAGCCTACAAGGTGCTTGTGTCTAGGTGTGGATGTTCAATTGGGTGTTGTAGGGTTAAACTGCGGGATCAGAGCATCTTGTGAGTTAGGTTCTGGCTGCCGACTTGTTCGTTTTAAACTGCTGGAGAACAGTGCGGATACCATCAGGTGATGTTTTTCTGGAGGGTAGCTTATTTCCAAGGTTTTCACTCCTGGTTGGTCACCCTGCCGCCTATGCTCAGCCATCTTCAGTTCCAGCAATTGTATGACAGCGATATCCTCCCATTTTAGGTATGTCCATTACCTTGGCGGATGAGAACAAGTTTAGTGTCCAACGGCAGAGGGCGATTGAGGAGAAATCCCACCGGCCAATGGACAACACCATATTGCTACTTAAAAACATGACGCACAGGGGCGTGATGAAGAAAATTGAAATTCTTCGGCCATCTGCTTCACGACAGGGGCGAATTACAATTTAATGAGTAGACCTCGGCAGCTGTTATTTCCGAATTAAAACTGTCCGGGCAAATCCCCCGTGCAGTTTTTTTGCCAGAACTGCGATAAACATAATTTCTGGCCAAAACAATTTGGATTATGAAAATCGCAAAGAAAGAAATTACTCAAATAATATTCGAAGGTAGATGGACAGACGTCCAAGGATGACTCTATGACGGACAAGTGGAACTCGGCAAACCATCACGAACTGCTGGCCTCTGATATGCCTCGTCTAGGTACTTCAATCCCTCTCTTAGTGTCGACGTACAACGTTCGCACTTTGCATCAACAAGACAAGTGACATCAACTTTTCACAGGCTGAACGATGTAGGACTTGTCATTGTTGGTATTCAGGAACACCGCCTAATCACAACATCACCAGCTGACGAAGTATGGTCAGATGACAAAAAAATGGGTACTCGTTAAAGCTCTGCTACAAGAACGAGGACATGGAGGGGTTCGATTGCCATGACAAGATGTCCACAGATGCCTGTTGAGTGCACAATCAGTCAGCCAGCGGATCCTAACAGCTCTTCCATGGTAACCCACGGCTCACAGTAACAAATGTCTATGCTCCAACGAGTCATGCTAGTGGACACAGACAGGACATCTTTAGGGACACTTCAAAGAACACCTTGAGACTGTTAAAGAGGCATGATATCCATTACTAATAGGGACCTCAATTCCAGGAGATTGGCAAGGATAGCCACCTGTCTAACCCAGTACTTGTGTCCTCACTGTTACCATGAGGAAACTAACACCAATGGGCGAGAGGGGGCCTTTGTTCACCTGTCAAGGAGACAGCTAAGGCCAGCTCAGGCAAGATTCCCCCAACCAAGAGCCGTCTATGGACCTGGATGCACCCAAACGGTTCCAAATCCCAGCTGGGACACACATAAGTCATGCAAAGGGTGAATTCTCTCCGTAACTGCAGAGCCTACAACACTGTGGAGCCTGATTCTGATCACAGAATACTCGCATCGTATCAAAGCCAGCTTAGGAAATCTAAGGAAAAACCTGCAGAAGACAAAGGTTTGACTGGAAGAAGCTACAAAATACTTCTTCAAAACACCAATTTCAGATCGAACTTTCCAATAGGTTCCAGATCCTTCAAGAACAGACTCATCTGTGTCAATCACGGTACAACCTAATTGAGGAAGCGGTTGAAGCAGCCAGCCAAAAGAAGTGGTGGCAAATGCAGCCCCTTTGAAAATGCCTAGCTGGGGGTCTGAGAAAACCTTACGGCTGATACAGGAGCGAGACAAGGCAAAGAGAAATTCCTCATTGATAGAACCAACCATTCAAGGAATGCATGGCGGAATCTCAATGCAAAGCTGACTGAATCGTATAAATCTGATGAACTGGGCCACAACTCAACAAACAGAGGATGATTGAAAGTTGCAGATGAGGAAGGTGAATGTAAAACAACGTGGAACATTATTCACCAAAAATCTCTGGTCAGGAAGAAGATCTTCACAAGTCAGAGCAAAGGGATTGTACAGCCCCATCAAGTGGAAAAGACTCTTGATGAGTTGCGGCAATACTTAGCTCTCTACTCAACAACGATAATGGTCCACCAAATCGGACCCTACCTTCGCATGCTGATCAGGCCTTCCTAGCAAAAGACCCACCATCCTCGAAGAAACATTTCTTTTTTTTTTTGAAAGGCAATTCAAGGAATTGAAAAACAAACGGGGCAGTGGAGTGGACAGTGCAATAACATCACAAGCACTCCAGAGTGTGGGGAGGTAATGTTGAAGGTCATCCACAAGTTGTGCGTTTAAGTTTTCACCACTCTTACACCACCGAAAAACAGTGGATCCTAAATCATTGTTCTTGCCTAAGAAAGGAGACCTCAGCTGCATGAATAATTACAGAGTAATGACTTGATGTCAGTGGCAGCAAGTCTACAACAAAAATCCTGTTAACAAAGGAATACGAGAGCATGTGATCATATACTAAGATCCACCCAAGCTGGTTTTCGACCAGGTAGAGCTGTGCACAGCAGGTTCACATCCTGAGGAGAATCATGGGAGGATTTTCAGAGTTATCAACTCCAACTCACCCATCACCTTCATCGATTTTAAGAAAGCCTTTGACTCGAATCAACAGGAAGGTCATGATCTCGGTTCTCCGCGGCACTATGGTATCCCAGAAGGTGGGTAAAAGCCATAGGCGTTCTTTACAGCAATTCCAAAAGCACTGTTATGGTAGATGGAAAATATCTCGGAGCCTGTCCTCGTTTCAACAGGGGTACTGCAGGGAGAGTATAGCTACCTTATTTCATTGTGCTGATAGGACTACTTGCTGCAAAAGGCAACTAAAGATTCAGATTCCGGATTGATGACACATCCCACGTCAGTCCAGGAGGTATACAGCCAAGTCTTAAACGACCAGATTTCGCTGACGATATCACCCTACTGGAGTCTTCAATCCCTAGAGCTCAGGCACAGTTATCAAGACAGCAGCTGCAGATGAAGAATTGGGCCTTCCTATCATCAGTGTGCAAAAGACAGTACATGACTACCAACTGAAACCCACTTCCACTGCTTAAAGTTTAGCGAGTGCACCAACCATGTCTCCGACTTCAAATATCTTGGTTGTATGATGGCTTCCAGTTATAAAGACCTTAACAGACGTAAAGCCCTTGCCTGGGCAGCATTTTTGAAGTTGGAGCGCATATGGTGAAGTCAAAGTATACCAATCGAAATGAAAGTACTCCTCTCCAACACAACATGTGTGACAGTATTTTTGTAGGCTGCGAAACTTGGGGCTGGACAAACAATTGAAGAGAGTAAGGTCAATTCTTTCGCAACATGTGCTACAGAATCATTCTGAACGTCAAGCGCATTGATCGTCTCCCAAATGCCAAAATCTCTGCTGCTACAGGTACGGGGCCTCTGATAAACCGAGTAAGACTGAGACCGCTTACTTTTCTTGGTCATTATTCTAAGGATGCCAGAGGGGAGGGGGAAAGGAGCCTAGAGGTATCTGCTTTCTACACACCAACACATGGCAAGAGAAAGCCAGCCGACAGAGAACATCATATATCTCCTACATCCAAAAGCCCTTGGGGACAAAAACAACATGTGCAACAAAGGCTATCTCCAACTGGCCCAAAAAAGAAGTGACTGGAGGAAACTTGCGATCGCCTGCTTCGCAGTCACTGTGATTATATATATATAGATAATATATAGATATATATATATAATATATATATATATATAATATATTATATATTGGAGAAATTTATATTGACTGTTTTTGGAAATCGACCAAGTTCTTTTTTAAAATATTGTCGCACTTATTAAATAAAACAGATATAAATTTACACCTTCACCGTTCAATATTCGTCATGTGTTTGTATTGTCGTTATAACTGGATAGAGATAAATTGATAGTGATTGTTTTGTAATTGGACCATTTTAGACATTTTACCCCACTTACTGACGTCACAATAGTGCCATTCCAACGGCTCACAATCACCAAGTGTCCTGATTGAGCCCATCTTCGCACTGGCCATTCACACACGGGGTAGTGACACAATCGTCGATGTCTGCGATCAGAATCAAACAGATTAACAATATAAATAAAACAAGCAATATATTACGTCTTACCTTCATGTTGCTTTGTCCATAACTGATTGGAGATACATTTATAGTTATTGTTTTGTAAATGACCAAATTTTCTAGAAACTTTTTGCCCCACTTAACGCTGTCCACAATTAACGCCAGTCCAACCTGAATCACAATCACTCACAGTGTACTGATTGATCCAATCTTCCACATGGCCATCACACACGGCTGAGTGGAGCACAATCATCGGATGTGCGTACACCGAATTAAGCAGATAACCAGAACAATTTAAAAAAAACTTAAATTACCATTCAATTCCCCAAGACTCCAGTGCTTCCATTGAAGATTTAAGATGTTTCAACAGGAACACCTGCAGCTCAGTATTCTGCATGCCTAACTGAAATAAGTCATCGATACAATAGCATAACAAACGCATTACTTGTAAAAGCATCGAACCAATGCTCCGCGCCACAGTCAAAGCAGCGGTTTTATTGCCGCAATAAAGATGACTGTCCTCTAGAGGGCAATGGCCTAACTCAACATCCGTTCGTACCAGGCCCAACATCACTAGACCCGATACCACTAAGCAAGAAACCTTACGGTGTCTCACGGAGAACAATGTAGTTAAGGACCAAGATATCGGAGACATGTAGCTCTTTCAAAACACCAAATACAGGATAATAGTAAGGAGCTTAAGTAATATAATATGGATTGGAAAGACGCAAAATGTTGCAATGCAAGACTCAATCAATGGAAAAGTAATCAAGAGGATGTAGGCCTACTCAATTTCTGCAAAGAGGCGTAATTTGGTTACAAGAGAAATGTATTATGTGCCCCCTGAACATATTCTCTCAACAGCAGAAGGAATTCGTAACGGCCGCGGCCACAGGAGAAAGTTTTTGTTGTGTAATAAAATATGTGATTGAACAATTTGTCACACTGAACAATAGTCTGTTTACAATTTTTTTTTCAATCGGGCGTCACTTCTCATCAAGGGCCTTTGCCAGTAGTACAAACGCACCTGATGACTGCGGTGGCAGCCGTTTTTAATGTCTGTCATACGAAACAGATATTAGTGAACTCGTTGTACTAGCCAAGTTAAACCTACATGGAATAACTAGCTTGTTTCGAACTGAGCCACTCTCTACTTGGAGCCATTTATATGACTTTTTTTTTAAATCGACCAATTTCTTTTTTAAAAAAACAAATATTGTCGCGCTTATATGAATAAAAACAGATACTAAATTACGCTATTCACCGTCAATATCGTCATGTTGTTTGTTGTTTGTTTTGGTTTTTTTTTTTTTGGTTTTTTTTTTTTCGTTTTAAACTGATATAGGAGATAATTGATAATTTTGTTTTTGTAATGACCCCACTTCTAGACATTTTACCAACTTATGACGTCACCAAATGTGCCATTCAAACCTGGACACAATCACAGTGTACTGATGGAGCCCATCTTCGCACGGCCATTCAAAAACGGGGAAGTGGCACAATCGTCGAGTCTGCGATCAGAATTACAAACAGATTACCATAACAAAATAAAAACAAGCACTAAATACGTATTACCCTTCATTTTGCTTTGTCATAAATGATTAGAGATACATTATATTATTGTTTGTAAGGGACCAATTTCTAGAAAACTTTTTTCCCCACTTACCGCATGTCACAAATAGCCAGTCCAACCCGTCACAATCACATGTGCTCGAACATTGAGCACTCTCTAACATTGGAGGACATTTATATGAATTTTTTTAAATCGACCAATTTCTTAAAAAATATTGTCGACTTATATGAATAAACAGATACTAAATTACGCTATTCACCATTTCATATTCGTCATGTGTTGGGTTTGTTTGTTTTGGTTTTATTTTTTCGTTTATAACGGAGAGGAGATAAATTTTATTTATTGTTTTTGTAAGTGACCCCTTCTATACATTTTACTCATTACTGACGTCCCAAATAGTGCCATTCCAACCTGGATCACAATCACATGTGTACTGATTGACCCCATCTTCGCACTGGCCATTCACACATGGGGAAGTGCAACGATCGTCGATGTCTGCGATCAGAATTAAACAGATTAGCATAACAAAAAAACAAGCACTAAATGAACGTCATTACCCGTCTGTTGCTTTGTCTACCTGATTAGGATACATTTATATTTATTGTTTTGTAATGGACGCAATTTCTAGAAACTTTTATTGCCGCACTTACTGCTGTCACAAATAACGCCAATTCCAACCTGAATCACAAAAATCACATGTGGTATTAAAGGAAAACGTTAAAAAAAAAAAAAATATTGACTTTTTTTAAATCGACCAAGTTCTTTAAAAAAATAAATTGTCGCAGCTCATATGAAAAAATCAACAGATACTAAATTAACGCTATTCACCGTTCAATTCGTTATAACTGATAGGAGATAAATTTATATTTATTGTTTGTAATTGACCCATTTATAGACATTTTACTCTACTTACTGACGCGTCACAAAATAGTGCGATTCAACCTGGATCACAATCACATGTGTACTGATTGATCCCATCTTCCACTGGCCATTAACACGGATTAGAACAACAATCATCGATTGTCTGCCAACAGAATTAAGCATATTACCATGACCATTATATAAAACAAAAACTAAATTACCAATCATTCCCCAAGACCCATGTGCTCCATAAGATCTTCAACAGGAACACCCTGAAGCTCAGTTATTCCTGGCATGCCTAACTTGAAATCAGTCATCGATATGAATAACAAACGCATACTTGCAAAGAACCAGAACAAATGCTCCGCGCCAAAGTCAAGCAGCTGTAATTGCCGCAATAAAGATGACTGTCCTCTAGAGGCAAATGTCTAATTCAGTCAGTCATTTACCCGGCCAATATCAACTAGACCCGATACCACTAAGCAAGAAACCTACGTTGGTCTCGCGGAGAATCAATTAAGACCAGATACAGGACCATGTAAGCTCATCAAAAACACCAAATAAGAAAAATAGTACTGAGGATGTTTAATTATGTTTTTACATGAGAAATTTTTTATTATGTGCCACCCTGAACTATGTTCACTCAACAGTAGAAGTTGATTCGTCACGGCCTGCCAGGCACAGGAAAAGTGTTTGGGTGTAAGACTAAGTGATTGAGCAAAAGGCATAACAATTTCATGTTTTGGAGATAAAGGGGGAAGTTTGAGTTTGTTCATGGAAAGTTAGTTTTGTTATATTCGATGTTACGATTTTAATGTTAACCTTGCCTTATTTTGTGAAGTAAATTTATGATAATGTGTACATTTAAGTTCCAAAGTGTCAGTTAGGGCCTTTTGCCGTAGAGTATCTGTTAAGTCTGAGTTTCCAAAATGACAAAAAAAGGCTCTAATGCACACAACCTATTTTAAGGTGTTTGCATTATGAATAATCCATGAATCTTAAATGTAATTTTACATGTCAGAAGGAAATTTATACTTCTTTATTTACACATCTACTAAGTATCAACAGTCAGACTCAAACAATCCGTGGAACCGGAAGCTCCATGATTTGAATTGCCTGGCTACTATCGCGGCAACTAGGGTCTGACCATTTTTTTCAATCAATCAATCAATATTTATTTGTTAATCACAGGAATCAGCCAAAGTCAATTTTACCATAATATTGAAAAAAATGTATTACACGGAGAAGAATAAATGTGCTATTTAACGAAATGTTTTTATTCAGGATGATAATACAATATGAATGGAATTGATATAATTCAGACCGTGCTACTGTATAGAAAATAAACATAATAGCAAGAGTAATAATGACATAATGCTGTACTAGTGGGAACGAGGTCATGCTAAACGCAGGGGCGGGGGGCAATGACCTCTGAAGATTACACATGTATTGTATAATGGAATAAGGAACAAAAACAAGCAAGGAACCAAACGCACATAGCACGAAACAACAGACGAACAGGATTAGAAATTTACAAGACGAATATTAGACAAAAAGGGGAGGGGTTGTGAAAGTAGAAGGAAAAGGAAAGAAGAGCGAGCAAAAGAATTAAGACTTGACGACAGCATAATATGACCTGAACAGATATTTTTTCAGGGTTTTGAAGGAGAGATGTGAGGGAGGAGGTTTTTAGGTGGGATGACAAGTTAGACCAAAGCAAGGGACCTTGAATTTTAGTTGTATTATTTGCCCCAGGACAGTGGTGAACAGTTTTATTGTGATGAATATCAGATTCTTTGTTTGATAATGGTTGAGGTGGGAATGTGAAAATGTTAAAGAAATCATCATCATAAGATTCGTTTGGAATATTATGGTTTTTAAAGTGTACATAAAAGGATGCAAGTGGAGCCTATAAATTCTTGGACTTTCAAGGTTTTAAGAGAATGAAAAAGGGGATCTGTATGGGCCAGCCACAGGGAGTTGGTGCACATTCTGATGGCCGTTCTGGAGTAGGAAGAGTGAATCTAAAGCACTGTTGTTAGCGTCAGCCCAAGCCATAGCACCATATGAAATATAAGGTATATAAGACCAATTATTTAAAAGGGAAAAAGTGATTTTTGTGCGGAGATATGGTCTAACTCTACGAATAATTCCCTTGTATTGGAGATAATTTTGGAAATGTGTTTGGTTTGAGAATTCATGACAGGTTATGGTCAATGATAAGAATACCAAGGAATTAGTAGTTGAACTGTTGGATAGAGGTGTGCTAATTTTTAGGTCAACGTTAATATCCGCGTTGGTACTGTGTTATTTTAAAAATCATATAGTTAGTTTTTACATTCAATGATAATTTGTTAGTTTGAACCAGTTAGAAATAGCTTCAGGTTTTTCTTATTTATTATGTCAAGAACAATAGGAATCAGGGTGGGAGAAAAGTATATTTGTTGTCATCAGCGAACAAAATAAAATGAGGTATTTTAGAACAAAGTGGGAGAGTCCATTTATATACAAAAGAAATAAAAGTGGCCCTAAAATTGAGCCCTGAGGAACTCCGCAAGTGATGAAGCGGGTCAGAAAAGGTACCAGTAATTCAAAACCCGTTGATTTCTATTAGTTAGGTAATTCCTAATCCAATCATTAGCAACGCCCCTGACACCATAATTATTTAGACTTATAGAAGCGGATGCCATGATTTATGGTGTCAAAGCCTTGCTGAGATCTAAGAATTACCAATTGTGTGGAGTTTGTATCAAATTTTCAGCAATTTTACACTAGATTTCATTTATAGCCATGTATTTAGACCGTTTTGGGCCTAAATCCAAACTGACGAGGGGAAAGTATACTATATAGTATGGAAAATTGAAAATACGAATGTAACACTTTTTACATAAAAAAGTTGATACAGTGTACATGCCGTTTATTTTCAACATTGTGATATCACTATTCTAGCAAACAAGTTTCTAATTTGTGTTGTATTTCAGAGGTGGGTTATGGGTTTGAGTCTTCCTAATACCGAGAAATGTGGCATAATTATGGTGTATGCAGCCTTGATGTAAGACCGGGATGAAAGAAGCCAATCAAGCCTATACGGAATAAAGAATCTACAAACCCCCCATTCGACTATTTTCATGTCTATACAGACATTAATTATTCGTGTTGAAATTGCATAAGGAGTAACAAAAATCCTTTGGAAGGATTACACGGGAACCATGCAATTCTTTTTTTTCAAAGACTTGGTTTCCTAACTACTTTTTATGTTACTAATTTCACAGATATACTGATAATGCAATACCGACTTTATTGTTTAATCAATTTACTTTCAACTCATCAGGGCGTTTGATGGTATATCAATACAAACTGACTCATAAAAAAGATGATGTCCTCCAACTTGTAGTTGAGCCCTTTGCGATTACCAAGAAGGGTGGCAATGACAACAAACAAGCACTGTTTTATCATGGCATTGAAGTAGAAAGTATACAGGTGATTTGTTAATTGCCTCTCCAAGTTCATTCGTGTCCACTCAACCACTCAACAATCAGTTATGCCCTTTTGTCATGTTTTGGAATCTGAATGGCTTTTACATTTTTTTCAATCGGGGCGCCCTCTCACTAGGGCCTTTGCCAGTAGTAGTAACGCACCTGATGAGTGTGGCAGCCGTGTTTTAATGTTGGTCATACGAAACAGATTGTAGTGAAAATCATGTACTAAGGGATAAAATATATATATATATATATTAATTTATATATCTATATATTATATTATATATCCTTCGTACCTAACTCCGTACTAGGAAATTTTCCACGTTGATGGAACCTGACGATTGAGATTTTCGAGTAGGGCGCCCCCCCCTACCCTGACTTAGTAATTCTTGTGGTACTTAGTCGTTGGTTTGACACTAGCATTCAGCGAGGAACGCTCCTCTTCTTAAGTCCACCGGCCACTTCGGTGAAAAGACAAGGAAGCGGCCCGCTCTAGACTTAGTTTATTTTTGAAAGTTTTCTACATTGCCGTGGGCCGGGTAGTTGACTTTTCACCGAAAGATAGGGGCGAATTTCTGCTCTGAAGGAGAAAAAAAAAGTCCGCCTCTGGACTTAGTTCATTTTTGTGACATGGCTACGTACGTGACATTTCACCCAAGTTCGCTTAGTAGATCTAGGGTTGATTTTAACGTGAAACCAATGAAGTGGTCCGCAAATGGAAAAATCTCGCTGCCGTGGGCCCGGTCTA
This sequence comes from Ophioderma brevispina, assembly GCA_023653785.1. Lineage (NCBI taxonomy): Eukaryota > Metazoa > Echinodermata > Ophiuroidea > Amphilepidida > Ophiodermatidae > Ophioderma > Ophioderma brevispina. Next base: position 128,471 of record JAMKCH010011591.1, read on the forward strand.
CGTGATTTTCACCCACAAGAGTTTGTATTAAAAATCTAGAACGATTTACCGCTGACAAGGAGCGGTCCGCTCTGGAATTAGTTCATTATTGAAAAGTTCTTACATTAAACGTTGGCCAGGCTAGGTGACTTTTCACCAAAAGAGATCTAGGGCAACTTTCCGCTGACCAAGGAAGCCGGTCCAGCACTGGACTTAGTTTATTTTTTGAAAAATGAAAGTCTACAGACGTTGCCCGGCTAGGTGAATTTTCACCAAAAGATCTAGGGCGACTTTCCGCTGAACAAGTTAGCGGTCCGCTCTGGATTAGTTTATTTTTAAAAGTCTACAGATTTTTTGAAAAGTCTACATACCGTGGCCCGGGCTAGGTGACTTTTCACCAAAAGAATATAGGGCGATTTGCCGCTGACCAAGGAAGCGGTCCGTCTGGACTTAGTTTATGGTCCGCTAATTGGAGAAATATCCCCTGCCGTGGCCCGGCTACGTGACTTTCACCCAAGATTGGAGTTAAATCTAGAGCGATTACCGCTGACCAAGGAAGCGGTTCCGCTCTGGACTTAGGTTTTTCTGAATCTAGACTTTAGTTTTTTATGAAACTCTGGACCTTAGTTCATTTTTGAAATGTATGAGATGCAACCATCCCTTATATATTATACGTTCTGGTCGCGGCGCCTTTTCTATCCTTAGAGCAAATTTCATAGCGATAGCCAAAGTAGGACTTAACCTCACGACGTTGCGAGTTTGCTGTCAGAAACTAGGCATGATACGCAGCCTTTAAACATTAGATATGAAACCTATAAACACCCAATCCTAAATAGGTTTTGCGGAGGAACCCGGTAGGTAGCCAACAATTGATTATAAAGCACCGGGTATTTCTTGGGGAATGAATTGGCTAAGAATACCGCACTTTTTTACCATGGTTTACCGTAATGTTCGGCCTACAATAGACTCGGTCCAACCCTGACTTCTAACCGGTCACAACCTTTGACCTTGACCCGGGCAAGTGACCCTTGACTTAGCCGGGCCCACGGCGCGGGGCAATGTCACAACCCGCTTCATGAAAATTTCTCCTCCACAAAGGGGGACGCCGGGGAGTACAAAAAAATATAAACAAAGAAAGAAAAAAACATTACTTACCTTGACTGAGACTCGAACCTGGAAATCCGGAATCCTAGCGGTCTTGGGTCGTCGTCGCATCCACTGGGCCCTCTGATACTTACTGAAAAATGATTGCATTTGTATAATTTTTACCTTGGAACAAGCCGGCCCACGGCAGCGAAACTTTGTGTGTTCCGGTTACTTCTAGTGTTGCTAGCCCCTTCCTGACCTTTACACGGTCGCACACCTGACTAACCCGGCTAACTGACCCTTCAATTGGCGTTAACTAAGGGGCGACCGCATGCCTGTTTAGCTCATGCTGTTTTACCGTAATGTTTGGGCCTATTGCATGAATCTGTCCCACACTAATCTTTACCCTGGTCGCAACCCCTGACCTTGACCGGCTAACTGACCCTCACTTGACGGTAACTACGGGCGACCCAAAACGCCTTTAAGGCGCGTGCTGTTTTACCGTAATGTGGGCCTATTGCATTAATCGGGTCCCAACCCTAACCTTTACCCGGTCTCAACCCTGACCTTGACCCACTAACTACCCCGCACTTCGGTAACTAAGGGCGCGCACGCCTGTTAAGCGCGTGCAGTTTAACCGTATTATCGGCCTACAAGTCTATTTAATTACCCTTTCCTAACTTAGAGGGAATTTGTTGTGTTTAATTTGTTCTGAGAATGTAATTGTATTGGAATTGGCAGGGAAATGTGTTCTTTTCTTTTGAATTAGTTTCAACATCTGTTTATCCAGACATTTTCTGATAGATATTTGGTGTTGCTGGTAGTATTCGGGCTGCAACTTCTGTATTAGCAGTAGCTCCAGTCATGCAAGTCTGTAATGGTAGCATACTTTTATTTGGAACTTTTGGTTAAACCAACGCACCACTGCGCAGGGGAACTATATTATCCTGGAAGGATAGTTCCCAGCCCATTGTCCTTGCCGGGTACAGGAACCAAATACCTGTCGGATGAGGCCTCCCATGTGGGGTTTTATTGGCCAGTTCCAACAGTAAATGTGGGCTGGACTTTTGTGTAGCAGCAGTGAAGTCATTGCGGGTGGACTGGAGAGGTAGCTGTAGCTAGCTGGAGATTGAAGTTACAATTCTTTGATTTTAGTTGACTTTTAAGACAGCCGGCCGGTCAAAGTGTTAGGGCGATCCAGCTTAAAGTAAAAGTGTCCGGTCAAGCAAATAAAACAATGGTGCGCTCTTAACTCAGCACAACCTCTTGTGTAACCTTTGAACGATCTTAAATGTACAATGTCATTATTTTGGTGTTCATCTAATCTCTCGGCACAACACTGTATCGTCGGCCTATAGTCAATTTTAGAACTACAGCGGTGTATGCACTGGTTTTTTCGGCACAACTCTGCGGCACGTTCAATGTCATTTGTCCGAGTAAGTCCGCGGACAAATTAGCAAGGCAGGGTGCCCTCATCATTCGGCACAACCTTTCCTTAGGCGTCCGTCATTCGTCGAAATGCTTGCGCAACATGGACGCTGTTTTGGACCGCGAGCTGGTCGCTCAATTCAAGGCTGCAAAAGCGGAGCAAAAGAAGTCGATGGTAGACGAAAAGCACTCCACCCGACCGAGAGCACCCCGACGTTCTGCCCTAACTTAATCCGCTCGCCCTTCTGAAGGGCAGTCTTCTTCCGATTGTCTGGCATCTCCGACATGGTGCCGGATGCCTCTTCCTCATATCAAACCACTCATGGCCCGGCCCTATTGGTTGAGGCATTGCCTTACTACAGGTCGATCCGGGGGAACTGGCCGCCGGCCCGAAACCGGCAATGAGCCCCTCGGCCAGTTTTGAGGATAAACCTCGAATGGCGTACAATTCTATCAAACAGCCGGTGTACCTCCGCATTGTGGACACGATTGTAACAAATCCATGCATTGACCCGGCTGATATCGACCAATAAGTAAAGCACCATTTTTTGCTTCACAGTGCTGAATCTTTCTCCAGCAGGGGTTGTATGCACGTAACTGAGCAGCTTTGTCACGCCGCGCTGTACTTGTTGTATTAACAATTACGGGTCGGAGCGGCGATAATGTGCGGGCTCTTTATTAGAGCCTTTGGTGAGCCGAAGCGCCGGCTTTGATCTTCTCGGGATCATTGGCATCGCGGTACCCGTTATGCGCCGATGAAACTAGTGGGACCACCTTGATTTCTGTCCACAGCGTGATCGTTGTGCGCCCATTTTGCGAACATAAAAAGTACCACGCGGGGGTTCTTTTCAGGTCTTGATGCACATCGGCTTCGGTGGGTTGTTGCGGCTATCTTTTGATAAGTCAGTCGGCTGTCCCGGTGAATTCTCTTTCACGGCCCCCGTTAGATAGGTATCGCGCCTCCACAGTTCCTGGGCTAATAGATAGTCAGGTACGTACAACTTGTCGCAGTAAATTTGATGGGAACTTGTGTGGTGACTCGATGTCACATCGAGGCGGTATCCAAGACTTCCGCAGGGTGTTTGTTTGAAGGTGCATAGGCAATAAAGTTGCACAGGTATCCAGTGTCCCATTCCCATAATGAGTTTACATTCTTGAAAGCACTGACGGGTAGGCTTGGTCGGCATTCGATGGTTCGTCAGCCAACCGTAATGCCCATTGTACGGACACCATGCCTTCATCGAGAGTAGTTGCGGATTTTTGCAGGATAGTTCTGCGGCCATTCGCTGAACAGTGTCCCAGCGGATGGACTCTTTCCAGCGGATGCTTTCGGATGTCAATTGAACTTTGCTCTTTTCTTCCTGGGTTTTCTGCATCCATCTCTTTGGTCGTTAGTCGGGTTTCGCCAAAGAGATGCTACCAGACCAGGACTTCAAAACGCGTTTTACCATCGCATTGCAAATATCGGGTTCGTAAACCCGGATGGGGTGAACAAGCATCATGGCGTTCGCCAGCGAATTAAGAACCATCACCAGATGGATCCCAAACACGCGCGGATCTCTCGGCGGCCCCGATGTCATCTTCTCACCCTCTGTTCTCAACCGGTGTTTGTCCAGTCGGCGATTCCCTGCAAGAGATTAAGAGAGAAAACTACAGGGGGACGCGTATGTTGGTCAGCGTCAAATGTCGGTCCACTCGGCAGTTTACCGCGGAAACACGTGTCGTCGCAACGGGGTCAAATGTGGCGTCCATAGATTTTGATATAGTTCATTAGAAGGTCCATCAGGTCAATCGTTCCTCGATTCGGGTATTTTCTGCACCGGTCTATGTACTCGGCACCCTTGTCGCGGTGGGCTGGGCCTTGCGCGGGATCATTTCAGATAAAAATTCCTTCTGATCCTAGCAGGCTCATCAATGTCAGCGTTAGGTCCGCGTCAAGCGCAGCTTCATCAACCGGGTTGCACCATGTCTATCTGGCGCGACTATCCTGGGGGTGACTTAACCGCGGAGTTGGTATCCTATCTGGAAGAATAGGGCCTTGCCCGATGAGCGTGATGCGGCAAACTGGGCCCTTTCCCAGGCGCTTAGACTTCTTGGCTGTGGGTTGTGGCACAGCAGTGGGGGGAAGAGCGCCGGCTCCGCAGATGAAGTGGATGCGCCGAAGTCTGCTGCGCGCTTTGCTTCCCTAACCCGCCTCAGGTCGGGCAGTATTTCCGTGTGCGATCGGCTGTCTTTGCTGCCGTTACTCTTCCCCGATATCCACCCGCGGCTTCTTAGGATATTTTTATTTTATTTTTTAATTTTTTTTATTATTAAAAACCACAATATTATGAAACAAGTTTAATAATATTAAAAAAAACAAAAAAACTAAAACATTAAAATAACAAAATTATACAATTTACACAATATAAATACATTTACACAAAAAACAAACTAAATTGGCTGACTCCCCGGACATGCACACTATCCAATGATATTTATACTCTCCCATTCATATTCCACCATTACACACCGCACACCTACAGAATAATAAGTTTATTTCCATTCTCCAAATTTTAACAAAATACAAAAGTATTTATGGAAATATGAGAAATGTCACCAACTTAGACATACAATATTATAAATACACACGTATTAAATAAGGAATTTGAAAGACCCTAATATCAAACCCCTTAGGGTTTAAGGGCTAGCCACCTAACTCCTTGTTTTTCTTTTCCTTGTTTCTGCTCTTTGATTGGAATTCATTTTACACTTAAAGGTCCCAGGAAATGCAATCGAAACTGATGTGTTTTGTGCTAACAGTCACAAGGAGGGACAAGAAAGCATGTTCAATATTGAGCGGTGATGAAATCCCCAGTGAACCATGACATTCAGAGAGGCAATAGAAAATCCAAGCGACTGGCGTGAGATCACTCCTGACAATGACTGGAAATCAACAGTTTCACCAATGCTGTCACTCTGGCAGTGTATCCACCGGCCTGTCCATTGGAATGGAATTGTCCGTACGTAAAGATTCGTAGTAGGGTTATCATCTCATTCCTGGGACCTTCAAAAGAATTGTATTGTTATCGGATGTAAAAACGTAAGTTGGGCCACAGAAAGAAAAACCAAGAGCGAATAGAGTAGACAATGTCCCAAAAAACAACCACACAAATCCACACCCCAAAACACCCCCTTGTCCAACCCTTCTCCCAACTAATTATCGAAAAAAAAATCAATTCACCCAATCTCATCCACTCGCTCCATGACATCTATGGGGCCCACCCTTAAGATGCAATATGGGTAGCAATACCAAAAAAACAGAACATTTTGAAATTTGTATATAACTTAACCTCTTTATTGTTTTGTAAGAAATCGGTGTAAAAAAAGCCTTCCATTCCTGTCAAAATACGGTGGCGTCATATTTCATATATTATAAAATTTTCCAATTCATAATGTGCTCGTAATTATTTTCATATCTCAAAAAAACAGGAATTTGTCAAACCTTCTATCTCTATAGATAATATATTTTATCCAGGCTATTATTGAATTGATAATGTTATTTCCCTTTCTCGGCAAATGACCAAAAAGAATATTTTCTTGATTTAATGTCATATAAAAAAATTACACCTTGATAAAGAAATGGAAGATCTTCCCCATACCTTCTGAAGGGCAGTCTTCTTCCGATTGTCTGGCATCTCCGACATGGTGCCGGATGCCTCTTCCTCATATCAAACCACTCATGGCCCGGCCCTATTGGTTGAGGCATTGCCTTACTACAGGTCGATCCGGGGGAACTGGCCGCCGGCCCGAAACCGGCAATGAGCCCCTCGGCCAGTTTTGAGGATAAACCTCGAATGGCGTACAATTCTATCAAACAGCCGGTGTACCTCCGCATTGTGGACACGATTGTAACAAATCCATGCATTGACCCGGCTGATATCGACCAATAAGTAAAGCACCTGCTTCCACCAGTGCTGACTCTTTCTCCAGCGGAGTTGTATGCTCGTAACTGGTCAGCTTGTCACGCCGCTACTGTACTTGTTGTATTCAACAATTACGGGCGGAGTCGGCGATAATGTGCGCCTCTTTCTTAGAGTCTTTGGAGCCGAAACCGCCGGCTGATCTTCTCGGGATCATTGGCCTCGCGGTACCCGTTATGCCCCGTTGAAATTAGTGGGACCACCTTGATGTCCTTTTCCACAGCGTTAAACGTTTGTGGCGCCATTTTGCGAAACATAAAAAGTACCACGCGGGGTCTTATCCTGGTTCTTGATGACATCGGCGTGGGGGTTTGTGGCGGCTAGGCTTTTGAGAATCAATCGGCTGTCCCCTGAATTCTCTTTTCACACGGCCCCCTTTAGATAGGTATCGCGCTCCAACAGTTTTCCTGGGCTCAATAATATGATCCGTACAACTTGTCGCAGTTAAGGATTGATGGAACTTGTTGTGGTGACTCGATGTCACCTCGAGCGCGGTATCCACGACTTTCCGCCGTTTGTTGTAAGGTGCATAGGCAGTAAAGATGCACATGTATCCAGTGGTCCCATTCGCATAATGCTTACATTCTGAAGCACTGGCTGGTAAGTCTTGTGTCGGATTCGATTGTTCCGTCGCCAACCGAAATGCCCCTTGTACGGCACAAATGCTTCATCGAGAGATAGTTTGCCGGGATTGCAGTTATATTTCTGCTGGCAATGCCGCTGAACAGTGTCCAGCGGACTGGACCTCTATCCAGCGGAAGCTTTCGGATGTAAGTGACCTTATGCTCTTTGTTCTTCTCTGGGTTTCTGCAATCCTCTCTTTGGGTCGGTAGGCGGGGTTCGCACAAAGAGGCTACCAGACATGACTTCAAACGCGTTTTACCATCGCATTGCAAATCATCGGGTTTCGTAATCCCGGATGGGGTGACCAAATCCTTGGCGTTCGCCAGCGAAATAAACCCCACCCCATCACAGATGGATACCAAACCACGCGGGGATTTCGGGCTGCCGCTGTCATCTTTCTCACCCTCTCTTCTATCAACCGGATGTTTGTCCATTCGGCGATCTCCTGGAAGATTAAGAGAGAAAAACTCCCGGTACGCGTCTGTGGTCAGCGTCAAATGTCGGTCCATTCGGTAGTGTACCGCGAAACACGTGTCGTCGCACCGGTGTCAAATGGTGGCGTCCATCCGAGATCGTCTTAGAAGGGTCCATCAGTCAATCGGTCCTCGCTTCGGTCATTTTCTGCCCGGTCTATGTACTCGGCACCCTTCGGTCCGGGGGGCTGGCTTGCGCGGGAGCATCAGATAAAAATCCTTCTGGATCACTCAGGCTCATCAATGTCAGCGTGTCCGCTCAACGCAGCTTCAGCAACGTTGCAACCATGTCATCTGGCGCGACAATCCTGGGGATATAACGCGGAGTTGCTCCTATCTTGGCAGAATCCTTGCCCAATGAGCTTGATGCAACCGGGCCCTTTCCCCCGGCTCCTTTAGCCGTCTTTGGCTTGGGTTTTGGCACAGCAGGTCGGGGGAAGAGCGCACGGCTCCGCGCTGAAGTTGATGCGCCTAAGTCTGGCTGCGCGCTTTTGCGGCCCTAACCCCCTCAGGTCGGGCCATATTTCGTGTGCGATCGGCTGTCTTTGCTGCCGTTACTCTCCCCGATATCCCCCGCGGCTTCTTAGGCTTATTTTTTATTTTCTTTTTTTTAATTTTTTTTTATTATTAAACACCAATAACAAAAATTGGATAATCAAAACCTATTCAATATCTAAATCAACATATCTACACGTTACACAATACATACATTTACACACAAAAACAAACTAAGTGGCTTACTCCCCTACAGCACATATCCAATGTATATTTAATACTCTCCCCATTCCTATATCACACCATTACCAACCGCACACCTACCTAAATAAATTTTTTACATCTCCAAATTTATAACAAAAACAAAATATTTAGGAAAAAAATTAAAAAAGTTAAAAAACTTAAAAAAAGCAAAAAATAAAAAAAATAAAAAAAATAAGGAAATTTTAATACCCTAATATCAAACCTTTAGGGTTTTAAGGCTAGCACTAAATCTTGTTTTCTCACTTGGTTCTGCTCCTTTTGATTGGAATTCATTTTACAACTAAGGTCCCAGGAAATGCAACTAGAACATGATGGTGGTTGTGCTAAGTCACAGGAATGGACAAGACCATTCAATATTGAGTCCGGTGATGAACATCACCAGTGAAACCAGTGACCTTTCAATGCATATAAAATTCCAAGCGACTGGCGTGAATCCACTCATGACACTGACTGAAATCTACAGTTTCATCCAATTATTTTCACTGGCAGTGTATTCCCCCTGGCCCTGTCCATTGGAATGGACATGTCCCGTAAAGATTCGTAGTAGGTTTATCATCTCAGTTCCGGTGGGACCTTCAAAAGAATTATTGTTATCGTATGTAAAAAACTTAAGTTGGGCCCACAGATACCCAAGAGCGACTAACTAGACAAGTCCCAAAAACCAACCACACAAATCCCCACCCCACCCCCCCCCTTGCTTCCACCCCTTCCTCCGACTACATATCGAAAAAAAAAATCAATTCACCCAATCTCATCCACTCGCTCCATGACATCTATGGGGCCCACCTTAACATCACTATTGGGTGCAATACAAATACAACAAACATTTTGAAATTTTGTAATAACTTCTTTATTTTTGTAAAGAAATCGGAAACATCTTTCCATTCCCTGTCAAAATCTGTTGCGGCGTGGTCATATTTTCATATTGGAATTAAAATTTTCAAATTCATAATGTTCGCGTAATTTTATTTTCATCTTCTCAAAAACCACATGAATTTTGTGTACCATTTATCTCATAGATAATATATTTTATTCCAGGCTATTATTGAATTGATGGCTTTATTTCCCTTTATCGGCAAATGACCAAAAGAATATTTTCTTGTTTAATGTAAAACAAATTACACCTTGATAAAGAATGGAAGATCTTCCCATACCTTTGCCACAACTCGCAATTTACAAAGTGTTTCTGGTTCCTCTTTTTTTTTTACAAAATTTCGCAAAGACTATCTGCTGTTTTTCTCATCAGAATAAGATCATTAGTTGCAACTCTCCTGTTAGAATACGGTAATTGAAAACTCATCTTAATTTTGCTTCGCTGAAAGTATCCAAGGCAAACTATTCCAGGCCAGCCATCCTCATGAGCTATATCTTTATGGCAATTTTTGTTCCCATTTACTTAGTTTTGCTTGGTTATCAATTGAAGCATCCTGGACAGATTCTGTATTTTTTTACATCCTTTCTTATCTTGAAGAAGAAGGATTCAGATTTTTGTGGTCGAAAATGCATTGTAAAATTTTAGGCTCGTCCGTTCTTATTTTGTGTTGTGTACATCTTCGTATACCTTCATATATTAAGAAATTGGCTTTTAATATTAAACTTGGCTTCAAATTTTTCTCTTGTACAAAAAGCCCCATTTTCTTCAAAGAAATCGCTCACAAAAAAACGGATACCATTTTCATCCCCCTTTCCTAATATATAATGTTTTTTACTATTTTATACCTCGTTCTTTTTCATATTATTTGCGATTTAAAATCGAGATGTCTTGTAACCTACACCCTTTGTTTTATAACACCCATGAAGATAACACCTCTCTCCAGAAAGGTTCTTTGTATTTAACGCTTTTGCTTCTAAATTTTCTGCACCATACATTATAGTAGATCCCATCCAGCGGTCCCCCCCCCCCCACCCCAAGGAAAGTTTTGAACAGCGTCGATTAGTTTTGGGAGAGGAGGCAGGATATGTGGCCCTATTCACCTGTTCATGACGAACTAAGATAATCTGGCCTTTTTATGTTGGCATCATCTTTCCATAGGCAAGACTTTGTATTCAAGGGGGTGAAACCATTCAAAACCAGTCGTCCCGTGCTGGGCGCTGAATTTTGAATATGGCCGGAATAATAATTATTAGTCTGGGTGCTTGTATACACACATACATGTCAATTCGATACAACAATCCGCCAAAATATCAGTTGTTGGATGTTGGGTGCTATTGGGTGGATTTAAATTTTGCCTACCCATGGCCACACAACGAATTATGATGAAAATGACACGTCAGTCGTCTTGATTAATAAACCGCCTCAATAAATAAATCTTTTCACCCAAGCGCGCATGGCATTATGAGAAAAAAGGAAGATCTGAGCACAATGATCCGGGTACACTATTATACCACCGGGCCACCTCGAACACAATACTCAATTTGTATCACTTACGATTAGTGTATATGCAAAGCGGCACCCCACAGTATGGGAAGAAGCGGGAGGCAGCCATTGGCGTTCTATTGTTGGTCCGCGTACGGTTTTTTGTCGGCAAAACATGCGAGCCGATGAATTTCTAAAGATTACGTAACCGTTTTGCCTCTCTATCTATATAGAAACCTCTTGCTGATTTCCTTCGTATCCAAAATACAAATCCCAATATTCAATAACATGGCGATTCACGGCAATTGAATTACCATTGAAGCCAAATGCGATTAGTCAGGCTTTTCTGGGAGTTAATGTAGCTATAATGCGCTTGACGTTTAATGAATGCTTTATGAGCAGAGAATTGATTTTTTCTCTGCTGTCGGACTGCTTGTTTTCAAGCGCATTGTGTTTATAATAACGTGGAATTTCAATTTCCACCCACTGCACATCCCCCTCTTCAATGCTCATACCGTCGGAAAAGTACTAGAGTGACCACGATGGATTGATTGAAATTACATTAAATTCCATGCACTTTGAATATGGTTAAAATTCTTAAACATATCCATGCATGTATTATCAGTGACGTATTCAAAATTCTTCTATCCAAGTTGTATTGAAGGGAAACAAAAAAGTCTGATATTTAACATTTGTGCACGCCGAATTTGTTAAATTATTATTAATTGTTTACGTTATCGTGACAGTTTCCAAACAAATTCATGCCTACATTTATCTAATTTTATTAACTATCCGAGTCAGACGGATTTGGAATGCACAATACCAAATGTGAACTTGGGTATGATTAATCGATTTAAATTACCGTTATTCGACCTAGTACAGTAATGTTTCTTTTATTCCAATGTACAATTATATCTGTGCAATATTTAGATGCGATTATAGTTTATATCCAAATTTAATAAAGTTTTAAACTGAAAAATCTAACACCCATACATGAAAACCGACCATCAGATACCCACATATTGTTCCTCGTTGTATTTGTAAACAGCTATATTTGTTTATGCCAATCAATAATATTTTGTTTTCTATTAATTTTAAACCTGAAAAGGGTAATATTGATCGAGCGTATTCAGAATTCGATTTATTTAAGTGATCTTCTGAAACCATCAAGAAATACCGTAGTATTCGTCTGACAATTGAGGACAACGGTAATTTCTGTCCCCGATAGATGTAGCCCCTTTATATTTTTGTTTTCCCTGATCATAAACCCCAAAATTTTGCACATAGAAGAAAAAATCTAAGGAGGAAAAGCATCGCTGTCTGCAGCCTTCTTTTTATAGGAAACCCTCTGGGTAAGATGGCCATTCACAAGACTGAAGTTCATATTGAATAAAATGTCTCGACCCATCTTTTTATCGATTTTCCAATTTAAATAACTCCAGAACTTTAAAAAATTAAAAGAGTGGAACATAGATAAAAAGCTTTTCAAAATCAAGAAGTAACAACAATCCAGCAGAAATATTTTCTTCTCGGATCCATACAAATATCCGTAAATAGTTTAATATTTTCCCCAACAAATCGTCCAGTTATGAAACCTTTTTGATGTCTCGTGGATGATACCCGGGAGTACTTTTTAATTCGATCGAAATAGTTGCAGAGAAGCAATTTTATAGGGTAAGTAGTAATGTGAAATCGGACGACAGGTTTGTTTTTATAGAAATCTAGGCTTATCACCTTTGGTAACAGAGTTTATAATGCCTAATCATTGAGAATTGAAATTTTTGGAGTATCCAGGCATAGGTTTTAAGATCGGATACGAAATGCGAAATATCGTTCCAGAAAACTTAAAAAAACTCTGCGTAAACCATCTGAACCAGCAACTTTTTACCATTCTCAATCTTTCAAATATTTAAACTTTTCATAACTACTAAGATGGCGGGAAAAGAAAAAGAAACAACCTCATATGTAAATACAGAGGCAAATGCAAAAACCGTGCATTGTAACAAAATGTGGGCCCCAGTGCTAAAAACCTCATGTGCATTGTGGTAACATCGGGTTCTAGCTTGTTGAATTTCATTGGCCAAATATGATAGTAAATATATGGCACTTTATTTCACCCTTAATCTGGAGTAAATAATTACCGAAATATATTCAGAAAGGAAATGCCTTTCTAGTGATGGCATACAGCAAATTATTCAGTTTTTAATGTCTCTCGAAAATGTTACATATGAGGTGTTGTCATGTAACCCGTTTTTACTACATGTGAGGTTTTGCCTTTTAAAAGGTCTCAAATGCAACATATGAGGTTTTTGTTCCGCCCAAGCGACGACTAATGACCCTCTAATGGCTAGCAAAATCATACTTAAGAAATTACGCAATGGGTTATTTTTCATCTAACAAGTCGTCTTGTAGGTCAACCGGTGATATATAATTTTTCATAATGGTTTTTTTTTTTTTTTTTTTTTTAATTTCAATTGATTTATCTCATTTTCTGATTTCACTTGATTTGTTAGTTTATTTATTTATTGGTTCTTTTTTTTTCTAAGGTTAGAAAGAAACTTGTGGGCTGATCATCACCTTTTTTAACCAAGTTTACTTTAGTCTTATCTATGCCCTTTATGTTTTTATTTTCGCAGTATTAACTAAGCGTCTTTTTTTTGCAGACCAGAATATCTTTTTTCTATAAGTCGTCCTTTTTATTACTAAGTTTACTGCCACATTGTTTTATCTCGAGGATTCCAATCTTTTCAAGTTGTTGTTTCTTCTTGTTCATTTCTAATAGAATATGTAAATCGAGCTGCCCTTATTTTCCCATTAATAAACTTCTAAGGAAAAGATGTTCATTTATTGCAAAATGGAATCTTTAATGGGAATTTGTCAATCATATCCTGAGTATATGGGGACAAGTTGCAATTGTTCTCTTAATTTGAGTTTACATAGTCGTATCTGAAAGAAGGCGAGTATATTAAACTTCCCACGATCCTCTGCCCCTATTATTTACTCTTACATTAAAGCCTACCGTAATTATTGAATGGTCAGTCTGATACCTGCTAAAAAATATCTGCATATAAACCACGGAGCACCAGTTTTCCTTTGTGATTAAGGAAAAAATCGGCCGTGGCCTTGGCTTTACCGGTTTTGTAAGTCTCCATGTATATTCTTTGGGTTATCAGGATTAAGATTCTCCAAGGATACATTAATCTATCTTCCTTTAAGTCTAAACCCTTTATCTGGCCTTGGATTGTTTACATGCGTATATTTATTAATGTCCAACTCAGGAGTTTGTCGTTAAATTCCAATATCCACATAGAATATTATAAGGATTATCAAACTCTTCAAGCATAGTGGTAAATTTCATCATAATTAAGACGGATTGTCCTCGTTGGGGCCACTTAAAGAAACTAAGTCAATTTCAGCTCCATATAGTTACATCCAAGGCGATACAGTTTCCCATGATATCTGTCTTTACACGGTGTATTGCATACTTCAACATTTTGTTGACAAAAGGATAGCCAACCCCTCGAGAATTTGAATGTGTTATGGCTAAAGAAAAAAATTCCCCTTCCAATTTGATGTTATTTCTTCCAAATTTTCTATCCAATGTGGTCTGCAAACAATAAATTGAAAATGATTTTTTTGGAGGTAGTCTAGAACATCTTATCTTTTTTCTTTTCGCCTAACCCATCTAACATTCATGAAAGATGTTCGTGGATTTGCCGACATTCGGTATGGCATATCTTAAAACAAGCTACAGAGGTTTGCCAATTAAAATTGGTATTGTAAGTTCCTCTAGATTCTTTCGCCTCATTTGTAAAACACAAAAAATATCTTAGATTGATACCCAGTTAAGTATGTTTGTACCACCCCAAACCATAAAACTTTTACGAACCAAAACTTCCAGAGCAACAATTTGACTTTCATCACAAATATCTTACACAACACAAAAAACAAAAAAAAACTGAACCAAACAATTAACTCCACGCACCACCAAAAAAAAAGTAAAAGTAAATTCACCAAAAGACCCCTAATAGGCCTACACACCTTCACATTAACTATGGATACTTCACCAAAAGTGCGCGAGAGAGAAGAAAATAACCAAAATTGATGACAGCGGGCGTCTCCCGAAAAGTTTTGAATTCTTTTCACACACGCACTCCGTTCTTTTTCATATACCGTCATGAATTTGTCAATGTTTTTCAATTACATCATAACACCGCCCACCCAAACATGAACCCCAAACTTTTACACCCAAAAAACACCTATATTACATATACAGTACATTACTACAGAAACCCTTCATGAATTTACGCTTACATGTACCTAGTCCCGAAAGGCTGTAAAACCACAAACAGCGATTCAACCGGTAAACATCGACAGCGGCCCTTAGGCGCAATCATAAGAGCAACGAAAATGAGCAAGCGGGTATAACAACTTAAACAGCAGCATTTAGAGGTGCAACGAGAGATTTTGAGGGGCACCCAAATGTTGAGGTCATACTAGTAAGTTCATATAGAATAGACACTCACAAAAAATGTTCACCGCATTTTGCACAGAAATGTCCTGAAAGATTGAAAAAACAGGTGACCTTGACCTGATTTTCAACACAAAACAAGACTGAATTCGCATCTACCCCCAATACGAAATTATAAATTTCACAAAGTTGTGCAACAAAGAACCAAAAGACAGGAATCCTTGATGGAAAGCTTTACTATCAGGGCAAAAAAATCGCACGCCTCGACTCCTCGGGAGCCACTGATGTGTGGGAAATCTCTCGCTGCACCTTTAAAAAAATCTCTCCCCCCACAGCACAATTTTAAAACTCATGATCCACAGTGTACTTTGTGGAGATTGGCGGAACCATCACGCAGCCCCCCCCCCCCCCTCATCCATCCCAAAACCACGGGAACCTTTACGCATAATCCTGATTTGGTTAAAAAAAAAAAAAAAAAAAAAACCCTCACCTCAGCCCAACAACAACACCGACAGAACGCAATGCATTTTGGGTGGACACAAGACACCTCGTTACATATCGTCATGAGTCTTTCCAAACGGGCCAATCGACCATTTTGGCGAAATTGAGTTTTTTGCAAATTATGTACTATATCACAAAGCTCTTTTCATATACCCAAATATAGACCAAAAATAACATTCATTTTTGGTGATAATAGATTTTCACTTTGGGGAATCATACCCAAACGCCAAATGAAGGCTTCCAAACAGACCAAATCTGTATTCGCTGTTGCGTTATCGAAAAAACCACCGCACGGCTGCTTCTTAAGTGAGATATATATCAATGGGATATTACGAGATTCATCTCCTTGCTTGATCAACCGGGGGGGGGGGCTATAGAAGTCGGTCGAAGTTTAGTGTGTGCTGTATCTGAGGACGATTTTGTCACCTCAAAATATATACATTTTTCCAGTATTTTACGGACAGCAATTATGCCAAATAATACTGTGAAAATTAACAGTATATAAAAATGCATTCATAAAAAAAAACATGAAAAATATATATTTGCGAGTTATTACAGAGATTGTGAATGGTAGAGAATAAAAAAGCAACTGACACGAACATCCGAACTTGTAGGCCTATCCACAAAATGTCAACCAAAATTTTACGGTGATATACTGTTTAAAATTCGTTAATTGTTGGGTAAACATATGCGATTAAATAGTGTAAAAATAAAGTGAATTTGAAATGGAAACTGTAAAAGGATGTGGTTTATGGGATTCCGCTGGCAGAATTGCTCCCAGCATCCTCATACAACGATTTACAGCATTTTTCCTGTAAATAAATTATAATGAGAATCCAACTAGTGTATAACAGGGAATAATTCCAAGTTCAAATTTCCGAGCCTCTATGATAAACCTTTAGTCGTTAATAGGCTCGAAATTGGAACAAAAAGATTTTACTATATTTTTAATTACGGTCAAGTATGTCTTTTGGTGGGGTTTTTTTTAATGTGAAGCGCACGTTATTTCGTAAATACAAGATGCATTTAGTAGTGGTATAAACAAAAATATGCACTTAGGAATGTGTTCTTTAAACGACGTTAGATGCGTAAGCTTTAAGATGTTTGGACTGTCTAAGCGACGATTCCGGGCGAATGAGCACGGCAAAAAGGAGCCCCTACCGTGTATCAGTTTTGTATCGCGCCAGTTGAGTTTTATTTTTATATTATTTTTATTGTTGTAGTAGACTAATCGTTAAAGGATCTTTTATTTTGTTAATGATGGCAACTCAACGTTCATGAGACATCATTTCACAACTACACGTATTTCATTGAGACGTGATAACACAAACAATACCTGTATTAAGTTATGGTAAAATTGTGCAAAAATAGTAACTTTACTCAGTTTACAAACCTGTTGCTACGGCAAATTAATTTGATTGTTAAGGTGTAATAAAGGTCAAAGATTCAAATGGAGCTAAGTTGGTAATTCAAATTTATAACAACAAAGATAATTTTTAACCCCTGAAAGTACATCAAACAAGCACTAATGTATAGCCTATTTTTTTTCACTTCAATTTTTTTTATAGATCGGTGTTCAAAAAACCTTTGTTGAAACAGGCTTTCACACGTTTTGGTATGGTATTTGTCCATTTAATTTACAATATATATTTAATTGAAAGGAAAATATGTATTATACATACATAAAATTTCTTATATATTCCCTTTATGGTAGCATAGTCTCGTGGTTATTAGGTATTTGGGTCATTCAGAGTTTCCAGGTTTTGATGGCTATTTCATATCGATAGGCTTACCTTTTGGTAAAATTTTACTTGGGGGGGGGGGGACATATATTTACAGCCAAAGTAAAACCCTCGGCCATTTGTTTCAACAACACTCCCCTAACGGGTGGTGTTTCCACCCCCTGTGATTTCCGTTACTGATCATCCGGTTCCTGTAAATTTGGTACCAAGGATAGCTTAGCGTTTCTTATTTCCAGCATCTTTCTTAAAGGCGTCCCTATCAGTGATTTTTGCTAAATCAAAAATCGAAAAAATCAATCAAAAATCAGATTTTTTGCATGTCTGTAACAAGTACAGGTAACCCTCTAACAACCCTGCACATTATAAGGCCAGAAGCCACCTAATCATGGACAAAATCGGATCTTTTTAGTCTAACCGTCCGTACGACTCTTGAAACAACACGTAGTGGAATGAATTCACAGTCTTTGAACACTGCATTTCTTTTTCTTCGCTTTCTGGCAATTCTTCAGTGGAACAGTACTTAATGATGCTTCTACAGACTTATCCTACACTCTAACTATTTCTTTCTGCAAATTTGTTCACATATTTGACTCTTTTTCGGGTGAATTACTGATATTGTCTTTAAGTATCAACAATCCCCATAATGACGTCACTATGACGTCCTATGATGGAGGAAAAATTGCGAAAATACTGAATTTAGGGTGGAAATTGATATTTCGCAATTTTTAAAGGCGACCCAATCCACCTTATTATAAGCACTAAAAGCTCTCATTATATAAAAACACACATAGTCATTTTTCCCATCATGAAAAGGTGATATTCTAACCCTTGTTCTTTGATCACCTTTATCTTTCCCTAACCCCGGTGAATGTTTGTTTTTGGATAAGGAGGAGCGAAATATGGCAAATTGACAATTACTTAAATAATTTGAGCCACCAAAAGGTGGCTTTAGCTAGCCGTGGAAAACCTGAAGGGGGTGCTAACACCCCCCCCCCACTTAGATCAGCTAGGGTTAAGAGCAATAATGCAATGTCAACAAGAACACAAAATCTTTTTCGTTTTTCCTCTTTTCTTTCGCTATTTTTTTCCCCATACCTACGATATTATTTTGAAGTTCCAGCTTGTTTATTAATAATTTCACTAACCTTATAATTTAATCTGTGTGTACTTAGCGCAATAAAGTAATGTGGTTTTGCGTACATGTAGACAAATTATCATTCAACATTTGTCAGTTCACCATCCTCAATTCAAAATACACATGATAATGGTAAACTTAAAAGATACTCGTAAATTATTCAGAAAGTGAATGCAAACCCAACCCGCTACGCTTATTGATTAGATACAGAAATTATTTCCTTCAAGTTTCACAATAACGAAAGACGTTTTAACATGAAAGAATTCTCAGTCTGCATTGTCAATAATAACCTCCTTTGATAATCAGAATATGGCAATTGAATTGAAATCAAACGTCCCGAAGTCGTGTCGGCAAACTGCATCTTAACCTCAAAATGGTAGTTTTTTTTTTACAGAAAGTAAAGAGCAACTACTCTAAGAGTGCTAAGACTCCAAAGGTGAAACAAATCGCATTGATCTGTTTGATGACAAAATTAAATAATATCCCATGGGAATACAATTTCCATTTCAAATTGTTCTGATATACACTCCGAAGTCGTTTTATTTTTTTAACGAGTTTTAGATACGTCATTTGACCACTAATTGCTAAATACTCTGCCCTATGTTTTTTTCGTTACTTGAAAGTAGTAGCCTACATGAATCTTGTCATTAATTTCAGTGACGTTGGAACTACTGAAAATTAATAACTATAAAATGTAAAAGATACCATAGGATTAAGCCTTTGTTTTAGTTAATTCTCGGCTACAATCACATACTGTTCTATCTCATATTTTTGACATTTTTGAGAAAATTCGGTATTTTTTAATATGTGACGTTGACCTCTTCATAATTACAGAGTTTCACAGAGACTTGGACTCTACCTCCTTAGAGATATATAATTAGTCAAAATATTGATCTTGTGCATTTATTAATTTGAATTCAAATTTATTTTTTCACATACAGCGCATCTGACATCGATTCACTATGTGATGTACTAAAATCACGTACAATGCGGTACTTTCACACACGGCATGAATACAATGAACATACCGTGACTATTGTGTTCTTAATCGTAAGAATCGAAGTCGGATATGATACATCTATCTTGCATCCATAGCTGATCTAATATCGCAAAATCTATCTGCGTCACATACATCGCTATATGACATAGATCACTATGCGCACTGATACGACAATTGCGCCTTTTTTATAATACGGGGATGACTACGTCACATACTGGTCTATCTGTGGTCTATCTCAGACATCGTTTGAAAAACAAAAAAATCTACTCACATACTGATCTATAAGTTTTACGTCATATTAACAGTGTTTTTGTGCTAGATAACCAAAACCATCATTTAGTTTTCACTGAATTAAAAACCCTGAATGTTTTTTCTTGATGATATTGCCTTTTGCCTGGTGAGTGAAAGGACGCAATCGGTAGTGTGTGTCTGGAGCGTATTACGAAGGAAGTATTTTCAATTGCTATTTTCTCGAAACACGTATTTTGTAAGATAGGTCAATATGTGGATGGAACCGACGAATTGTACTGAGAATAACGTATTCATTATAAACCGGTGTCGATATTACAATTACAGAAAGTGATTTTCGGTCCGAACGCCCGTGTAAATTTAATACAAATATAATGACTTGATAGTAAGAAAACGCTTTCTTCTTGAAACTAGTGATCTTTGATTCCTTTTCCTCTACAAAAGTACAAAATATACAGCCTTCAAGAATAAACAGATATCCACAACTTCTTCTACTGAACGTTTAATGAAAGTTAGTTATGTCCAATAATTCACCAAACCCAGGTGTTTCAAACGCTAGATATACGCTTGATGTCCTTATTTACTTACACATGTGGTGCCGATGCTACAATTTGGAATACAAGAAAATACTGTAAATTTTATGTCCAATTACCAGGGGTAACACTACTACAACTGGAGTCCTTTTATTTGATTTTTTTTTCGAGAAGCAAACGATCGTACATTCAGTATTTGAATTGTTGCAATTATCACGATTAAGTACTAAAGTTTACCAGAAAAATGCTATAAAAACCACACAGAAAATTCTGGCCCGCATTCCTCCAACAAAACCCCGCAAAATCCATCCCTTCAGGGGCGTCCCCAGAACATTTTTAATGGGGGGGGGGGGGTGTTGCGGTCTGCGTTGCCGAAAAAATCACTGGGTCGGATTCAAGAATTTTCAATTTTCCGGCTCGCTGCGCTTGCCAGGTAGACCCCATTTTTTTTTCACTCGGTTGAAATTCTGAAGAGCGGGGGGGGGGATGCAACCGCAACCGAAATCAAGATACTTTACAGTTTAGCTATGAAACAGAAACACAACAACAGATTGGAGGATGCACCACCGATAATCCACCCATCCAATCAGTTGTGCGGCGGCCGACTTATATAACCCTTTTGCCGGCAAGTCAACATTTTGCCGACACAAGATTTTTGTATATGGGGGGGGGGGTGTCACACCCCCCACACCCCCCCCTCTGGGGACGGCCCTGCATACCCC